>JAVSBT010320185.1:0-11678 GCA_033118115.1 Pharyngocirrus eroticus
CATTGATATGGTAATGATTCTCAACGGTGTGTGATTCCATTCAATATTCGACACACCGAGGCAAGCTTGTTGTAACTACCATTCTCATATATAATAATTATACTATCTGAATTCTAGACAAATTGACAATGATAACAACGTAACCCTTTGCAAAGAATACTTGAATGTGCTAAAAAGCTTAGATTCATAACAAAGGCAACTTTGAGAAGATTATTTCTTCTATTTTCTTGTGTTGAAATTGTTAAAGCGCCAGTATGGGCTACATGCTTTTATATAGAGCTCCTATAAAATGTTTTTTTTAACAAGGATATTTAAACAGCATATGGAATAGTTTTACATGGATGTATAATGATTTTAGTGAAGGACACAATTAGGATCTTTTGAAGGGATGTTTTTTATGAAGATGTTATCTCACAATCTCAGAATGGGTGATATTACCCCTGAAGGGGTGGTTGTAGTCCAAATCTTAATGAAAGGGGATGTCAAACACTTGAGTCTATGCAAGTGTGGTCCATGTTAAAACCAGTGTATGACATTCGCTACATGGTGTAGTCCAAAGATAACTCTCGTCAGCTTCCGAGAATATGGAATGTTAACCCAATTTGGGAGCTTTGTTGACAAATTCAGGTGTTTTTACATATTGGGCCATATCATTCAAACTGTTATGAATGATCTTCAAGCCCTAAGGGTTGAATTGTGTCTACTGCTCATCACAATTTCAGACCAACATTTTATTTTGATACCGCCTAGAAATTTCCTGGAAGGTCTAAAAACAAACAAAATGGCTTTTGCACACTAATACCCTCAAACCCTGGACCTTAATATAAGTTATTAGCCTTCAAACATTACCACTAAGACCTTTTTTGAACCATTTTTAACCTTTATTGTGGTTCTGTGGTGAAAGATAAGCTTCCGGGACACCTAAGCCAACCAACCAACCACCAACCACCAATCAACGTACCAACCTACCGACCAATCAATCAACCTACCAACCAACCAACCAACCAACCATCCAACCAACCTACCAACCTACCAAACAAACACACAAACCAATCAACTTCAAACAACCAACCAACCAGCTAGATAAATAACTAACTAACTTACCACCAACTAATCTACCAATTAACAAACTAGCCAAGTAACCAATCCACCACCTTTCACTCAGAAAAGCATAAACAGCATAGCCAACTGAAGAACTTCTGTTTACGTACCAAGTAGTCACACAGCATGAAATTGGTGTTCATTGATATGGTAATGATTCTCAACGGTGAGTGATTCCATTCAATATTCGACACACCGAGGCAAGCTTGTTGTAACTGCCATTCTCATATATGATATAGTATCTGGTTTCTAGACAAATTTACAGTAGTGGGGCCACCTTGTGTCATTTAAGACCATACACAATGATAACAACGTAACCCTTTGCAAAGAATACTTGAATGTGCTAAAAATCTTAGATTTATAACAAAGGCTACTTTGTAAAGATTATTTCTTCTATTTTCTTGTGTTGAAATTGTTAAAGCGCCAGTATGGGCTACATGCTTTTATAAAGAGCTCCTATAAAATTGTTTTTTTAACAAGGATATTTTAACAGCATATGGAATATGTTTACATGGATGTATAATGATTTTAGTGAAGGACGCAATGAGGATCTTTTTAAGGGATGTTTTTTATGAAGATGTTATCTCACAATCTCAGAATGGGTGATATTACCCCTGAAGGGGTGGTTGTAGTCCAAATCTTAATGAAAGTGGATGTCAAACACTTGAGTCTATACAAGTGTGGTCTATGTTAAAACCAGTGTATGACATTCGCTACATGGTGTAGTCCAAAGATAACTCTCGTTAGCTTCCGAGAATATGGAATGTTAACCCAATTTGGGAGCTTTGTTGACAAATTCAGATGTTTTTACATATTGGGCCATATCATATAAACTGTTATGAATGATCTTTAAGCCCTAAGAATTGAATCGGTCTACTGCTCATCACAATTTCAGACCAACATTTTATTTTGATACCGCCTAGAAATTTCCTGGAAGGTCTAAAAACAAACAAAATGGCTTTTGCACACTAATACCCTCAAACACTGGACCTTAATATAAGTTATTAGCCTTGAAACATTACCACTAAGACTGTTAATGTTTTGAACCATTCTTAACTTTCATTGTGGTTCTGTGGTGAAAGATGAGCTTCCGGGACACCTTGGCCAACCAACCAACCACCAACCACCAATCAACCTAACAACCAACCAACCAACCTACCAACCTACCGACCAATCAATCAACCTACCTACCAACCAACCAACCAACCAACCAACCAACCTACCAAACAAACAAACAAACAAATCAACCTCAAACAACCAACCAATCAACCAACCAGCTAGATAAATAACCAACTAACTTACCAACCAACTAATCTACCAATTAACAAACTAGCCAAACAAGTAACCAATCCACCACCTTTCACTCAGAAAAGCATAAACAGCATAGCCAACTGAAGAGCTTCTGTTTACGTACCAAGTAGTCACACAGCATGAAATTGGTGTTCATTGATATGGTAATGATTCTCAACGGTGAGTGATTCCATTCAATATTCGACACACCGAGGCAAGCTTGTTGTAACTGCCACTCTTATTTTGTGGACATATCTGTTATACATAAATTGGTATGGTGTCCGGTTTTTAGACACATAGTTATTCAAAGTCATTACATTCCATTCACTTTTTTCCAAATTCTAATCTTCATGATTTGTGAGTAAAGAAGTACATTTGGTGGTTATTTTTGTGCATTTCAACAAACCTAGGGAATGCATTAGAAAGTACATCCGTGCCAGGAAGTGTTTCCCATTGGAGACACAAGGTGGCAAGAAAGTCTGCCAAGGGATGGCTCAAGGAGACGAATGGCAGTTATTTTGACCAAAAAATCATGCTTTGGGAGCTAATTAAAGTTCTGTATGGGTCATTTCAATAAACAAAAATACACTATTTTAGTTTATGCTCTTAGGGAATTTTTAATTAAATGGAATCAGCTCTATGTCTTAAAACCTCAAACTTGATGCCTCGTGAAAGTTTCAAACTACCAGTTTCTAGAAAGTGGTTAATTTTGCGATCAAAGGTTTATGAACTAGCCTGCTCTTGAAAAATCTTTTCACTTTTTATAAAATTTAGTGGGGTGAATTTTCATAAGGGGCATAATAGTTTTGAAGTGCTAATTAGGACTTTTAGTATGTGAAAGAATATAGCCAAAGGCATCAGTTGAAATTTGTAACTTTGTATCAATTATTTTTCATAAATAAAACTACTACCTTCTAAAGTTTTGTTGTTAGTTATTTTGAATGTTTAAGACCAGAAGATAGGTTTTGTTAATAAATCAAGATTAAGGATAGGTCATCAATTTATCCCTTTATTCCAACTTTCCTACATCTTTTTTTACACTTTTCCTCCTGTAATTTTTTTAGAAAATAATGAATAGCAACTAAACATTAAGATATAAAAAAGCTACAGACATGGTCTCAATTTAGACTGTGTTTTTGTTTTGATATCTTGAAAATTGAAAGAGTTGAATATTTTTTTGTGTTTATTACTATTAGGTTGGTTTGTTTTGCATTTTTGGGGGAAAATTTATCATTTGGATTATTTCTTTAAGTAATTAAGTTGCAGTTTAAAAAAGATGTAATTTTTAAAAAGTTTTCTTTCATACTTTAGAGCTGTATGCTTAATAAAGTTATCATAATTCGCTGCCTTAAAACAACTCAATGTATATTGCACAGCTTAAGTTGCCCAGAGGCTTCAATGTTCAGAATATGATCAAAGGAACAAAAAAGAACAAATGTGCTGATAATTCAGTGATACAGAACCACATATTCAGATGGTTTAATTCTTCTCAATTGTATAATACACAGATCCATGGTTCAGCTATGAGCATGTTAACACATTGCATATATCATGTACATAAAATAAATACTTTTGGTTCTCCACAAACAACATGTTGTAAGTTGGGTTTGACTTGATCAATTTCGACATACATGTATTGTATAATTATGTTTCTGGTTCCACAGTTTAATCCAGTTGTTAGTACTTCAAGTCAACATAATTATCTGACAGTTTCTTTCTGCTATAACTTAATGATTCTACTTGTATTCACATGACCATGGCAGATTAAGATTTAAAGTCAATCAATGATTTCACTAGTTTATTTTTGTTTTTTTCTCCATTTGGCTTGTATTTCTTTCAGTAGTTTGGGAAAACTATCCTCAAGTTTGCATTCCTTATCAAACTTGATAAATAACTTATCTGCTAAAATCATTCCCAACCAGCCATCTGCATTATACCCTCTCTGCATCATGATAGGTATGATAGGTTTCCTTATCGAATTGGCATATTTAGCCTCTATAAAGAAAAAAAACCCTTTATATAATTACCATTGGTATGATTTTATTTTAGATAATTATAGTGGCCTCGATAGGATACAAGTGATACAAGATCTTACTGCTGTATAATAATATATTTGGTAGGAAATAACTCTAAATATTAATTAGTATAGAAACAAAACTTAAATCTGTTCTAAGCATTTTTGTCAGTATGTACCTGCTTGACAGTTTGGTCTATTTTTATATTTCTCTGACACTGCCATGATAAAAATATCTGCTTTTTCTACTCCTTCAGACATAGCGTCAAGGGTAGATCCTTCCATATTTTCAAGGTCAAACCAAACTTGGAAGCCTTCTCCCTAAATTTAAACATTCACGAAAGACAAATATTGTAATGTTAAAAAAAGGTACATTTTTTAAAACTAAATGTCTAGTCCCATTTTCAGAAGTTTTGAGTCGTTAAGGCATTTTTTGGTACAGCTTGGTAAACAGTGATTTTGATTACATTTCTTACACTTTTAACAAAAAAAAATGAAATTTAGGAGGCCGTTAAGGCATGGTCCAAGGAATAAATATGCTGCTCAACAGTGTTAAAAAAGTTCTTGATCAGGATTTTATTTAACTTTTAATTAAATTTAAAGACATTTGGCAGCCATTTTGTTTCAGTTATTTCACACCTTAAACTACATAATTATACATTGGTGAGCTTGGTAAACAATATTTTTTGATAGACCATTTTCAAAATAAGGTAGGCAATTTAAAATCGTTATAGTTCAATAATGCTGCATCATCATAAATACACTTGAAAAAATAGTTTGATTTGGGCCAATTTTTACCGTGTGGTGCGAAAAATGACATATTTCTATATCAAGTCACCCATTCAGATTCATAGCTACTAGAGAGTCAACATCTGAACACGTTGGATTAGGACCTGACATCTTACCAAGTCTTATTCATAATAAATGTGTAATTTCACCTGGAAATTTACATTTTTCTCAACTGACCTTTAACTTATCATATATTGCCTTCATGGTCTCCTGGTGATCCCAGTTATAACTAAGGAAGACACTCGGTAATTCTGAAGTGGACACAACAGGATCTAAACGTGAAGAAAAAACGGATAAAAAATACTGTACACTTAATGTCCTTAATTTCTTTTGATAAGAATTTGAAACAGATTAATTATTTATTTATATTGGAATTGCATCACACCTCAATTCAATTAATTTTCATGGAACTATCGCTTTTCATGGCTAAAGCAACTTTGGACACATTTAAAAGTCATATGAACAGATTTTTTCATTGCATCTGTGTATCAATTAATTTTTTATGAACGAAACTTTTATGAATTAATATTTCTTTGTCCAAAATCACTATCCTATGGGCAAGAATTGTAATAATTGCTTCGGGAATTAGATTTCGAGATTATTCAAATTCTAAATATATGACATATGATGCAGTCAGTGATTGAAATAATGTGACAAAGTCGAAATAATTTACAAATAAAAGATTATATCAAAAGGAAATGCAGATGCCTTTTTTTAAGTTAATGCTATAATTTTTAAAAAATGGTCTGCGGTCCCTAGTTAAAGGAAATAAGGCTTTTGTTCAATTCAAATTGAAATAGTCAAATTTAGAAAATAAATTCCAGATCCATTATTTCAGAAGCTATCGATAATCTTCTAAAAATATACTAATTACCAGCAATAAAAAGTACTAAACCCATAATTTCACAATTATATTACATATTCTTTTAACGAAAACTTATTCATAAATGAATATACGCAACCTCGAAATAGCCATGATTTCATAATGGGAACACTTGAAAACATAATGTTGAATTGAGGGGACATTCAGAGGGTGACAATTTTGAGAATATATGTATTAAAGTAGAAGATCCTTAATGTCACCGAGTGAAGCTTCATGTATGCCCAATTTCATAGAAAGTGGTAAGAATGTACTTAACATATTATGTAAAGTAAAAATAAAACAATGAGTTAGATAAAAATGTCAAGTGACAGATTATTCACCTTCTACCTTCTTTTCAAGGTCTTTTATTTTTGAATCTGCCATCATGATTCCTGTCCCTTCTGCAGCTTTGCTTTCTAAGAATTCATTTAAGTCTTCATCTCCCTTTGGCAGAAATAAAAAAATCATTAAAACTTTGGTGTTATAATAACTGCCAGGGATCACAGGCATACACATTTTATCACAACTTGTTCCAAAATGGTGATAGAGGGGCCAAATTTGCAGGACAGGTAAAGAATGAGGCGGTTTTGAGAACGTTGACCTTTTTAAGCTTAAAACCATGAAATATAACCCCAAAACATGGTTTTCATGTCAGTTTTCCAATTACATAACATTTTATAAAGGGGAATTGGTCATGAATAAGTGTAGTTATTGTGGGGAAGACTATTTGCATCTTAAGGAGGTTTACCTTGCAAAAAGAATTACCTCAATTTTCTTTTGTTTAAGTTGTTTAATATTTTCTTCTACACTTTTTTTGTGATCTTTCATTTGTTGTTTCATTTGTTTCATTTCTTCTTCTAAAGCTTTTCTCCTTTGTTCTTCAATATCAGCTCTTTTCTTAGCCTCTGTCAGAATATAGATTGAAACAAATGGATATTCAAGCAAAGTTGGCTTATTTTGCATGGAAACTGGTTTGATTTGATTTCTGTATGTTCAATATTTCATAGCTAGTGGTAAGAATGTACATAACACATCTATGTATAGTACAAATAAAACAATGAGTTTGATAAAAATGTCAAGTGACAGATTATTCACCTTCTGCCTTCCTTTCAAGGTCTTTAATTTTTGAATCTGCAATCATGATTCCTGTCACTTCTGCAGCTTTGCTTTCTAAGAATTCATTTAAGACTTCTTCTCCCTTTGGCAGAAGTAAAAAAATCATCAAAACTTTGGTGAAATAATACAAACTGCCATGGTCACAGGCATGGAAATTTAATCACAACTCAGTCTTTTATATTGTTATTGGTTACTTTACAAACATAAATTACCTTAATTCCCTTTGAAGGAGTGTCTTTGAACTCTCTGACAGCCTCGTCCAAGAGAGATTTATATTCACTATAGCCTCCCACTTTAGTAAAATGACCTTCTTCAACTTTGTTGTTGATGTCATGATACAATCCCTCGAGTATTGTGGAGCACTTGTATTTGGATGCTTTTGCATTGTTCTCACAAACATTAAGATATTCTTCTTTGATTTGTACCTGGCAGATATAATTTGATTTAGTGAATGGAAACTAAATGATAATACACCCAAAGCATCATTTAATTGATTTTGGTGTTCTTAAAAAAACGAAATTAGTCCTAATTCTACCATGCTGATAAAACTTTCTTAATGTGAATCTTTTTACAAATTTATATGTAAGAAGAAAATGGTGACAAGATTGATGATAAACATTTTACCTGCAGCTGTTTTTGATAGCTTTGGTCTGCATCCTGTAGTCTTAGTCTTAAAAACAAAGCAATGGCTGACTTTTCACTTGATAGATGTCTCTCAGAGAGTGCTTCAACAGTCTCAGTAGGGAGTGTAACAGTTTTCATATTGTTTCTGGACATAAAGAATGGTGTTATTTCATGGAACACAAAGGGGGTATATCTGTTTTCATTTGAATTACAGTTTTATATTCCTATGACTACATTTAATGAAGGATTATTATTGTTAATTGAGACTGTTTTCAAGATGATCTGGCCCTCATTTTTGATAAATGGTCAAAATTTGGTCACTTTTTGTTTCTTTCTGCACCTAATTAAAAACAATGCAACATTTAGATATAAAAACACTATTTTGAAGCTATAAACATGCTCTTAATTTAGATTATTTGTATTTTGATATTTCAAAAATTGAAGGAGTTGATTCAAATTTTGTAAAAAAAGGTCGGTTTTTTTCCATGTCAATTTTTTTGATTTTTTAAATATTTTGTATAAGGGAAAATGACCTGACACACTGAAGTGCTGAAATCAAAAATATATCATTTAACTGGTCAAAAATGTGTATTGAAATTCAATTCAAATTCAATTCAAAACTTTATTTCAGACTCAACTGCTAACGCAGAGGTCCATAAAACAAATACAAAAATATAATACATAATACAAAAGAGATTCTGTACACATTTAGCACCAGAAACAACAAAAACAGAGTTGAGCCTGTTTCGCCACCTTAATGAACGTGATAGATGATGATGTTTGGTTTTAGCACGCCTGTCAAAGGCAATCGTTTTTTCACTGCTTTACTTCTTTATTTTTTTCAATTTTGTTTTTCTTTATTTCAGTAGCTTATTCAATGCCCCAATTGTTGAAATATGTATTTCAGGGATTTTTACACTGTCATAATATTCTTGTTTTCTCCCCTGGGTTTGTTAGTTGTGATATGTCTCCTTCCAATAATTCTAATTGATAATGGGCATAGATTTAATTTCGATTTCTAAGATATTAGTCTCTCATTTAGTCCCCATAGGAATCCCTAAAATTCTGAATGTTATTCAAATCACATTATTCAAAATTTGGTATTTGTATTTTTGCACAGCACCACATTTGCATATACATGTATACGCCTGTAACTTTAAAAGAAAAATTTCCCTGCAGTGGGACAATAAAGATTTATATTATATTATATCAAATCAATTTGAAATCTCTAAAAATATTTTTTGGTGGTATATCGACCTAGCTGGCTTTTCAATGGTGAGATCTTTTAAGACTATATTGTTTACTTTCTGATTGTGTTATTCGAATCAAACCACTTTAAATCTCCATAAAAAGACAATCTTAGGTACATGTTTTTATTCAATGTGCCCCTTTACTTTAAGAATAACCATTACAAACAGGGATTTTTGTTTTAAAGGTATATAATTACTTTACTTTTCAAGTGTTCATTATGAGGGGGACGTTTGCAAAATCAATGTGTAGCTTCAGTGTCTCTTAGGCCAATTACAGAAGAATAACAAAGAAAAAGATATACTATTTCATAAAAAGCCATGGGCATATTCATGTATCACTTCAAATTCATTAGTAATTAAAGTTGGGAAGATAGTCAAATACCACTCCATGTTTGGTTGGAACTACCCCCATTTTCTATCCCTTATTATTGCATAACATATTTACCCATAGTGTCCCAGGGCTTCCTTAACTGCCTTTTCATTTTCCAGTTTTGTAGTCATTTCAAAAGCAGTTTGAATACATGGAACCTCCCTTTTCGCAATGGAGTCAGTGTACACCTGGCACAAGGAAGCAAAAGCTGAAAGAAAATGATAAAAGCCATTAAGAGAAACAGATTTACATCCATATATATTGCAAATTGGATTATACTACATGCTCTTTTGTTCAAATTAGCCTACGCTTATCAAAATCATATCAAATCCTGTAACTCTTCATTGCAAATTTTGAATTTTCAAAAATGTTATCCAAAACATTTAGAAGTTTGTGGGCAAGAGGGTTTGTTATGGTAATTATAGACTATAGAAATTAGATAAATGACATTTCTCCAGGCTACTTATCTGTCATCTTTTTGGTAGAAATGCAAGCCTAAGAAGGCTTTTTGAAAATTACTTTACTGTGTTTTATGCACTAATAATATCTTTTGAGGTTAATGTGAAGGAAACAAGAGTTGAAACATCGAGAAATATGGTAAATTTGATCTATCTGAATACAAAGGGGATATATAAAAAGGGAAGTACATATTGATAAAGAAATGCAATTCAACCTACAAGAACCAGTAAATTTCATGCCACCAACATATTTACATGGACATTCATCATATATGTAATCAACAAATCTTTGGGAAACTTCCAAGAACTCCTGGTCAAGTCTTTCGACCGGTAGTGTATCTAAACTTTGGAAGTCTTCTTTGTTCCGGCCAGGAAATGGAAATGTGAAGCATTTTCGTTTTGGGAAATAATTCCTGATGCATCGTCTTGGCAGATTGCAATCCTCTACCCTTTGAGATACTCCTACAAAGAAAGAGATTAATCACAAACTGGTGATGGGCATTTTCTCAAAATGAAATAAAATTAGAAATAAGACATTTGCAACATAAGCATCATTCTTAGTGTATACGGTACTGGTCAAAAGTATTAGAAGACATCCAGGATGGCATGGTGGGGAGATGTATTCCCCTCCTTCCAGCTCTCTGTGGCCCCTACTCTGTGCCCCCTATTCAAAATATTAGATGCCCATTACAATCATGTAGCTTTGCCTCAGACTCTCTGACTTACTGACACCATTTCAACAGCTACAGCCCAACATTTTGGTTCACTCTTCAATTAAATTATTTTGAATCTTTGATTCCGTTCATTTTAGGTCTCCTGCCCTAATAATTGTGACCAGGACTGTTTGTATAATTATATAATAGTGCTCATGAACAATTTACCTTTCCTAAGTGTTAATACCTTTTCTAGGTACCCATCAGAATCTGTACTTTTCCCATCTACCTCGAGGTCAAGTGTAAAGTCTCTCACAGCCCAAATAAAGTTTGGAAAGAATTTATGGAACTCATCATCATCATCATCATCATCATCATCATCATCATCATCATCATCAGCAGCAGCAGCAGCAGCAGCAGCAGCAGCAGCAGCAGCAGCAGCATCTTCGGATGGTTTAGCTTTCACTTTTACATGCTTAGACATCTCTGCTATAAAAATGCACATTTGTCAAGGAATAAAACTAAGCAATTCAAAATAGAGCAAAAAGGAAACTCCCCATAAATTAAGTGCTGTTCTCTTGACCATAGATTTTTACAAACTCTCTTGTATGATTTTGAAAATCTCTTTTTTTGTTATATCAAAAAACAGATACATTTAAAAGAAACGCAAAATTTTGTTTGGTCAATTTGGGGAGGAAAATAGCTTTCAAAGTGAACATGCATACTTTAGATATGTTCAACAACTCTATAGAACTACACACAAACATAATTTGGCTTATATCATGCAAATTAGGTATTTCATTGAGTTCATTTACATATTTGAATAAAAAACTCCAAAAGAATATTGTATTTTATCCATTGCATCTTGGTCTATGGTGCCACGGCTATTGTACACAAGTGTACTACACAGTAAAACACTTAGGACAAATATATGTGTATCATTTTCTGGGCTTCCCTGTAAAATAGAAATGAAAGCATTTATCTGAATATATTCTAGTATCCAAATAAGTTGTCATAGGCCTAAACAACATTTCATGTATTATAGTTAATTATGTGATAAAGCTGAGCAACATTATAAACTGTTCAAAATAAGTAATGCAACACTTATATAAATATTAATAACTTTTTTGCTTTTTTTATGATATCTGAAA
>JAVSBT010320296.1:0-11677 GCA_033118115.1 Pharyngocirrus eroticus
AACGCTTAATGATTCATGTGTAATATTTGATTCTTATATCAAAACACATCATTTGCACTGGGTGAGCCTGCGTCCTCTTCGGATTTGCACATCAAAGTCACAATTTTCGGGCTCAGCTGTCAGACTATAGACCCTTCCTTCACGAGAAGCATGTCTATAGATAAGTGCCCAATGAAATACCAGTAAATCAACAATAATAGTTCATTATTTTGATGTGCAGGGCACTAGCCAATGACATATCAGGACAGGTTTTATGAATTATTTTCTTTTTATGGATGGATTTTTGTGTCCAAGATGACGATCCCTAACAGCAAGGATAGATCTAACAGCTTCTGAGATTTTGATCGTGACTTTTATAAGCAAAGTCTAAATAAACTACTCACAATTTAGGTCAACTTTAATGTTTGTTATGCCACCCTAATTTTTTAGCTCAAAAAGGGCAATCTAACAAGATTTTGTGAAAAAAAATCTTTTAAAATAATGCAAAAGTTTTTGTCAGTTTCGTAAATTGAGTCAAAAGAATGCCTGATTATGCCTAAACAGGTCCCTTTATGTGAAGGAAATTTGAATAGGGCTGCTGGAATTGTGGACACTGGCATAGATACCAAAGATCCTTGTGTTCTACCAAAGCACCATATAAGGAACAGCAGAACCATTTTAAGGGTGCAAAACAGGTACCAAACGCTTGGTTCATTACAAAGAAATTAATGTGCTAATATTCCAAGAGTAAAAACTATGATTTAATTATGTTTAGTGATGATATCAGCTAGCAGAAATCATTTCTTTTAGTTCTCTGTGATTGTCCTTCTAGGAAACTTCCAGGTAGCACCAGTAACAAAATTTGGCCTAAAATTATGCAGAACACTCCATAGGCCTATAGGATGAATGCCCATAGGTTAGAATGACAACTGTATGGGTTTAAATGATATAGCACCATACAAATCAATGCCTATTTTAGACCTTAATGGATGACATGTTAACTCAATCGTAGCTTGTTGACAATTTCAGGTGTTTTGACATATTTTGCTGTTTCAATTAAATTCTTCTAACCCTAAAGATTAAATCCAATATACTGTTCTTCCTAATTTCAGACCAACATTTTTGTGTTGATGCTGCCTAGAAATTTCCTGGAGGGACTTAAAACAAACAACATTTTTAAATTTGATTTCTGCCTGCTTTGATTATTTTTTATATTCATAATTGATCATGCCAATGATTATTACATTGAAATGCATACAAATATACATTAGGTATCAATATCTTGGCTTAAGGGGTACATTTAAGTGAAGCGGTTAAGATTTTAATGTGGTTCTGTGAGGAAAGATAAGCTTCTGGGCTACCTGGATGGTACTGGTACCTAATTCAGTCTTTCATATGGCTCCATCCCAAACTGAATCACTAAAATGGTTTCATGATAATATGGGCAGTAGCTAAAAGCTTTGCTTACATTCTCAAAAATACTGACTGTTTTCAAAATTAGCAGTCCCCTCCAGTTCTCAGAATGAGTTTAAAATCTCTAAAAATAAAATTTGACCTACTTTTTTAACTAACCCATCTTTAAATCCCTACAACCTTAAAGGTATACTGTAAAATTAAGTTATGTTTGAAATTTGAAATTGATTGAATGTTTTTTGAATATCTTATCAAGAAAACATGTAGTTGATCCAAAGCAAATTGTGAGTAGTATATAATTATATCACAAATGATGCATCATCGTATTTAAATCACATGTATCAATTTATTTCAAATGTACATAGCCAGGTAACCAGACAAAGTGTTAATAGTCCAGGCATTTTAGCGTTTGACCTAAAACAAATTGCAACTTCAGCCGTTTTGGTGGTTTCTGGTCCATTTTAATGTACTTATTGACAGAAAAAAAGTCCCGGTCCAAATTCTGAAGGCTAAATATTTTAGAAGCATTTTAAAATTTAAAAAGGGATAAAATGAAAAAAATATGGGAAAAAATATTTATCAATTTGACTTGCTATTTTGTTTGTACTAATACAATGTTGAGTAAATACTTGTAAACAAAAATTCACTTTTATGAAAATCTAACATTTTGAAATATTTGTTTTATATTTTTCAAAAATAAATCTCCCCAAATATGTAACTTAATATGTCAAAAATTAGAAAAATAGACATATTCTACAAAAATAATCTCCATTATTCTACAGGTATTGAGTACCAAGGTTATATTGCGTTAGGAGGAACAAATCTAAAAATAATTTTAAGATATTTTTATTTTTTGATGAATATTATAGTCCGGCTATTTTGTGACATATACAATACATTTTTTGTGAAAATTGTGATAGAACCACTACATTTTCAGGACAGATAAAGAATTATGTACAATGTATTTTTAAAAGAGGCAGTTTTGTGAACTTTGACTTTAACCATGATATTCATGTCAATTTTCCAAATACATTAAATCTTAGAGGGATGAAATTGATTATATAAAGCTATAATTATTGTGGAGAAGACTTTTCTGCATCTTTAGAAGGTTTAATCTAGATTGTACATCTTTCTACAGAGAAACTATGAAGTTTTAAAAATGAGCTATAAATTCAGTTTTTTTTCATTAGTCGACTTTACATCATTCCATTCTCTAAACTGGTTTATAGAAAAAAAAATTAAAAAAGGAGGATAAGATGAAGAAAATATGAAAAAAAAAAAAATCAATTTTATTTGCTAAATATTTGTACAGATGTAATGTTGAATAAATAATTGTATGCTGAAATTCTTTCTCTCGAAAATTTAACATCTTTTTAAAAAAGTATTCTTCTTTTACCAAAAAAAATTCCCAAGATATGGACATATCATATCAGAAATTGGAGAAAAAAAAATGTTTACCAAAATAATTTCATTATTCTAAAGCCATTGGGTACCATGGTTACACTGTGTTAGGAGAGAGACAAATTCATAAAAAATTTAAAGTATTTTTTGAAGGCTACTATGTCAGGATATTGAATGGGCTGAATATTCCTTTGAAATGTATCAAGCTGCCATAATTATTATCCCCACTTCCATTCCATAATTGGACCTTTTTAGGCATATTTTGGCATTCTTTTGACTTATTATACGAAACTGACTAAAATTTCTGCATTTTTTAAAATGAATAAATGTTAAAAATCTTGGTATATAGACATTTTTGTGCTAAAAAATCAGGGTCCCGTCACAAACAATAAAATTGACCTCCATTCCAAATCCAACTCACCTTTAATTCAATCTTTTTAATTAAAGTAGATATAAAAATCATGTGGTGAATCAAAATTTGAGATAAATTGCACAATTTTTTGATAAAGTTATCAACAAATGAAAAAGTGATGCAAAGCAAATTTTGAGTAGTATATTATCTAGTATTGGAAAAGAGTACATGCCCCATTCAAAATGAGCTAAATAGCTTGTGTGTGTGCTATTGATATATTCTATTGTGTTCATGAAATGACATGGTTCAATACCTTATATGATTTATTTTCAATACTTCTATCAATGTAAAATGTTTCAAATAATAAGAAGCAGTCATGGAGACATTTGCCTCAAAATTGAGGAAAATGACAAAACCAGTAAAAACAAAGTGGGAGGGGGGGGGGGATACCAATCAAGTGATATATCATGACCTTCCAAACAAAATATAATTAGAATCAAGTTGAATATACCGTATTTGTTCGAATTGCCGCCGGGGCGGCTATTTTTTTTCGAGAGCCCTTTTGACCTGGCGCTTATTCGAACTGGCGCTTATTCGAACAGGGGCGCTTATTTTTAAGATCACTATAAAAAAACATGGAAACTCCGACCATTTTACAAATGTACGTACATTGCCAAAAGAAGCTAAGATA
Organism: Pharyngocirrus eroticus; assembly: GCA_033118115.1. NCBI lineage: Eukaryota > Metazoa > Annelida > Polychaeta > Saccocirridae > Pharyngocirrus > Pharyngocirrus eroticus. Next base: position 3,837 of record JAVSBT010320296.1, read on the forward strand.
AAATAAACATGACACTTTTTTTATGTGAAAAACGGGAACTTTTTATTTTATGCTTGCACCATTCTCTGATACGTTTTGAGTCTACCCCATACTTCCGAGCAGCAGCGTCTTTCGTTAAGCCGTGCTTTACATCTGCTATAGCTTCCAGCTTAAAGTCAATAGTATAACTGTGTAGTTTACGTTTCATGTTATCAATGCCATTGTCAAATATAGAGTTACAACGTCTGCGTTTGTCGGTGTCAGCCATATCAATAAAATATGACAGGTGATTTATCCTCTTTGTTATAGATCTTATGATTACATAGCTATCAATTTTTATTAAAGACAATGATTAAACGTTTTAGTCTAGAATATTCAGTTACGTTTTGAAGACAATGCATTAAAAGTTTTAGTCTAGAATATTCAAAACTATAAGACTACAGGCTAACGGCACTCTCTGACAGGCTAACAGGAAGTTGTTACCCGGCGGCTATTCGAACAGGCGGCTATTCAAACAGGGGCGTATGTAGATATTCTGTAGCAATTTGTATATGTTTATCTCCATTATTTAAGAGGCTGTGTATAATGTAAGTTCAATGCTGAAAAATTGTGATTGCACAAAATGAAGGAAATTTTACCTTTGAAAGTCAAAATACTAAATATTTGCAAAGAAAGTCATTGGTTTTTTTTGCAACTAGTAGAGCATCAAGGCAGCATTCTGTCACTCAAATATGTTTAGCATTGGAATAGTGTGCCTTTGAATGATAAACTTGTTTAAAAAGATGCTATATCAATTGCATGTTCGTGCGCTATTAAAATATTCTATTTTGTTCGTAAAATGACATGATTAAATACCTAATATGACATTTTTGATACTTCTATCAATGTAAAGTGTTTCAGATAATGAGAAATTGTTATCAAAACATTTACTTGATAATTGAGAAAAAAAGTCAAAATGTGTAAAAAAAAAAGGGGGGTGGGGATACCAATCAAGTAAAATATCAAAAAGTTTCCTAATCATTTTGTATTCAATTTTAAGTTGAATATATGTAGATATTCTGTAGCAATTTGTATAAGTTTATCTTCATTATTTAGGATGCTATGTCTAATCTAAGTTCCATGCTGAAAAAAATAATACCCCAAATCATGCTATTTTTGACATTTGAAAGCCTAAAGAGCTACATAAGTTACAATTATTAAGGAAAAAAGTTATGTTTTTAACTAGTATATTTCTATAATTTGGCAGTACTATTATGTATTCAGTGTCTTCTTAGTCAATTTTAAGAATGTTTTTCGAAGTTTTGTCATTTGTCAACAGTAAATTTGAAAAAAGTTGAATAAAAAATTCCGCCTTCGGACTATTTCTCGGGACTTTTTTTCTGAAATAGCATACATACTCCACAATATAAAAATGATGAAATGACTGAAGTTGCAATTTGTTTTGGGTTAGGCCCGTATTTTCCTTAAAATGCCTGGACTATAATAACAACCCTTTATATTCGTAAATTTACCTGAGCCAAAAAACTAAAATATTCAGATCCTAAAAAATGAAACATTCTGTGCCCTCATTTAAAAAATAAAGATCTAGATATACATTTATACATTTTCAAATCTAACTAAATACAAAAATTAAGTGACACACTATACAACAACACACACTTTATGCTAGACATGTAAATAATAATTTGTGTTTATATTGTCATGTATGTGTTCTACAGGTATATGCATATATTTCTCTTCTATCTCTTTTGTAAATAATCCTCTGTAGGGCTCTTCAAAAATCAATGATGTACATGTATAGTGTGAAGTTTTTACACTCAAAAAATAAAGCTATTATAATTTTTATAATTTATTGAATAACTGTGACAAAATCAATATGAATTTTGAATGAAAGTTCTTTTTTAACCAATACTAGAAGTGTTTTTTTACCTTCGTAATATTTCGACTACTATTCCTGTAATCATCTTCAGACTGAATGGTGTACAGATCTATTGGCCAGTAGTATTGGTTAAAAAAGAACTTTCATTCAAAATACATTTACCATACTAATGAATCTTATCAAGAAGAATCAATATGAATTGCTGATAAAATATCGTGTCATAAGGAAAATAAAAATCAAATGTCTTTTCTGATAACTTTTCAGTTACCATGGTACACTGAAGGCAGTATCAAAACTATAGAGCAAGTCTCGGAGAAGAAGGGGAATAAGTGTTTTTTTCTCAATATTGTTTAGTCCACTAGATGGCACTTCTAATGATAAGAAAGCTGCAAAAGTAATGTCTGAAGTAACAACTCTAAATATCAGTCATCTTTAGTGAAGATTTTATGACTGTCTAATGATACTCAGAAGCTTATGTGTCCATCTGTAGGACACAAATTTGCAAAATATACATAAATATAGCAGAATAAAAGACAGCAGTAAACTCAGATGGAATAATTTTACTAAAAAATATTATAAACATCATGCATTTTGGTATTTTAATAAAAATATCTGGTGACCACAGAAAAGTCTAACATCAGGGCTAGATTTACTTGAGGGACCAAGGGACCAGCTGTTTTTATCCCATTATAAAGTATAGGGTGGGACCCTTAGAAATTTTGAGATTTTAGCTATTTTCTTAATAAACATGTTTGTGGGTCCCTCTAGGGAAAAAAAGTAAACCGACCCCTGAACATAGATTTAAAACTAATATACAGTGACTACAAAAGGTCTAGTATTTTACAACATGTATATATTATGTACATGATAATTATACAGTCTTTTCTAAGTGGCTAAATAATCAGTATATCGGGTAATCATAATAAAAGAAGCCTTACTTCATCTCTTTCATGCCACAAATGTCTGTCACTTCTCCACATTCAGCAAATTCTGAGGCATCAATGCCAGCTTCAAGCTGTAACAATAGAAAATACATGAAAATGTAGATTTTATTACAAAATACTAGATGGCATCAAAAATACTGTCTGATTTGTTTTATTTTTATATTATTACCCAAGTCATATACTTATTCTATAATATGTGGGATGTTATGTAGAGATGTACATACCTAGAGAGAAAAAAGAGCAAGTGTAGTATAGACATGTACATGTATATAAGACTTTTAAAACAAGAATACATACTTGCGCTTTGGTCAGAATTTAGCTATCTAAATAAATATATATTGTTTTAGATGGCAAAATAAAGCAATGATGATGGTTTGGATGATCTTTCCATATATAAAGACACGTCACACAGAAAATTGTTCTAGTTTGAGAACTTGTAATAAGGACTGATACCTATAGAAAGGACTAAAATAACATTCTGGTGATCACATAATCCTATGTAATAAACACAAGATGGCGCCAAACACTGTCTAGTCTCCTTGGACCTGTCGGAGAGCTAATATAATATTCAAACTAGTTTGACTTACATCTTTACAAAACTTCTCTGATAGGGAAAGGTATTCATCACTGGTTGTGTCTCCATAGGCAGAATTGTACGTCATATTGAGCTTGGTCTTAGCTTCATATGTAACTGTCAATTACAAAAGTAGATACAAAGTATAATTATTACATAAAAGAGACAATGACCATTATAGAATTCTAGTGTTCATTTTATAACAGTTTCTGAGAAATAAAAGCAAAAATGTTATTTGAAGGTTAAGTATTTAAAGGGGTGATACACAATAAATTGCTATATCTATAATTTTACCAACACCATTTTTACACATTTGTTTTGGTAACTAGTGGAACAACTTTGTTTCTCAGTGCACCATCCCATGTATAACTTCAAACAGACAAATTGTATTGTTCTCTAATAACTTAGATGACCAGATCTGCCTGTTGGGCCTTTAAGTTGAACTACATAAATTAACTGAAACCCAGAAAATCCCTGTTTTTCCTCTTAAGTTAGATTATGTGATATTTAAAATTAGGAAAATTGTTAATGCGTATTATAAGAGATTTTAATAGATGGCATCACTTACCTATTGTACAGATCTTTTCTTGGTCTTCTGCAAATAAAGTTTAGTAAATATTATGGTTGTCTGACATGAAAAGAAAATTTTATCAAATGTTGTTACTTTCATGTTTATTGTTATGAGATTTGTATACATTTTATATCAGGAAAATTGTATAGCCTACAGATTAATTTTTATCTGGTACTCTACTACAAAAGGACTGAAAATAATGTCTACAACATATCTAACCAAAGAAGAAAAGGCAGTGACTTTAGTTTGAGAGCAGTGCAGTTAGGTGAGCTTGTGAAGCTATTGACTGAAGCATGCATTTGTTGACTTCATTCTTCTGTTGAGGTGCAACAAACTGAGTCTTCATAAAGCTATTGAAAATGACCTTTGTACACTAAATCAACACTTAGGGGGTTGTGTAAGTCTTATGAGATCAGAAACCAACTGTGATATTTTTTATTGAAATTTGGAGTAAAATTTAGTGAAATATAAACTGTTAAAAAAAGGAATGCATCATTTATATAAATGTTAATAACTTTTTGTTTCTATAATAATATGGGAATTTCTTTTTGCATAATATAAAACCTTACAATATTAGGACAGATGATAAAAGCTAACTGACACCTGTAATTAAGCTGGTATTTTCCAACATAACCTTATCCACCCTTTATCTAATAAGTAATATTCAAATCTTCAAATTTTTAGGAATTTGTTTCTTCAATATTAACAAAATGTTTGATTCTTAAGTGAATCATTTTTTAATATTTTTGAGGAAAAAAATTGCAAAATACCATAAGAACAAATAATTATACATGTAAATATATCAAAATTTATCATATTTCGCCATAGGTCATGCCCTTTTTAAATAATCTTACTTCTTTAGGGAGATGCATTACTTTTTTTCAACAATTTTTAATATTCCATAACATCTTTAGGTGGCAAAATGACCATTTTTCAAACCCTTGTAACTAACTTCTGCAATCATTTTGAGATATTTCAAAAAGTAGAAACAATAGTTTGATATAAATGTAAATAGATTTATTTAGGGGCACCCTAGTGAAAGAAAATCTTCTTTGTGAATATTTTATGAGATAGTCTCTGGGGGTCTGCCATTTTTAGCATAACATGAAAAAAAGACACAAAAATCCAACAGAAAATGTATTAGAGGTATAAAATCATAGAATTATGAATATAACTCTTCCTCTACAATGGAAATAACCAAGTTGAAAAACAGTTTAGAAAAGTAGAATGGCACCTACTTGAGAGAAAATATATTTGAAATGAAAATTACATTGTAATAAGTAAACATATGCTTTCGTGGGTTTTCTTTTTACCAATTTCAAACAAAAAAAATCTGAGTTGATGTAATCATCAATCAAGGTGTTAACTTTTTGAGATGACATCATGAATAGAAACAATTTCTAAAGACATTTACACGATTGATAATTAAAGTATACAATATGCTTTTTAGGGGTACATTTTTTCTTAACCCTTTTCAGAACACAACAAAAAATCAAGACATGATGTAAACATCAATCAAGGTGTTAACTTTTTAAGATGACATCATGAATAAAAATGATTTCTAAAGATATTTGGGTCATTGATAATTAATACCTTTCATGTACTTGCACGATGACTTTCGTTTTCTTTGCTCTTTTCTCAAAGAAGGTTGAATACAAAGCATTTTATTTAAAAGAAACCTACGATTATTGTGTAAGTTTGCCTACATCATTGACAAAAGGTATTTTTTTAACACAAAGTTAAGATTATGATTCATATTTCAAGGCTGACACATGCTAGAGTATAGAGTAAACATCTGTTATAAAACAGCAGTGATGCATGAAGGCCAAGTACAGAAGCTTTTTGAAATATCAGAACATTATTAATTGGTCTAATGTCAATAATCTTGTTATAAATTCTACAAAAACCAAAAGAAATGGCAATAGACTTCAGGAAAAAGCAACATCATCATCCTCCTCTCACTCTTCAAAATGACCAAATAGAACAAGTGAATTCCTTCAAACTGTTAGGAATAATACACACATTGAGTCAATAGTGAAGAGATGTGGCAGATATTTTACTTGATTGGTACCCCCCCCCCTTTTTTTACACAATTTGAAATTTTTCTCAATTTTTAAGTAAATGTTTTGATAACAATTTTTCATTATCTGAAACATTTTGCATTGATAGAAGTATCAAAAATGTCATATTAGGTATTTAATCATGTCATTTTACGAACAAAATAGAATATTTTAATAGCACACGAACATGCAATTGATATAGCACCTTTTTAAACAAGTTTATCATTCAAAGGCACACTTTTCCAATGTTAAACATATTTGAGTGACAAAATGCTGCCATGATGCTCTACTAGTTGCAAAAAAAACCCAATAACTTTCTTTGCATACATTTAGTATGTTGATGCAGCTCAAATATAAACCTTATAAATACATATGTGCAGTGGTCTCTCTCTTACTAATATCATGTTTTGAGTATTTGAATGTTTTCCTTACGGAGAGCTTCCAATCACTACTGTGGTCTTGTAGATTGTCCACTTCATGGTGTAGTGGACAAAAGTATGGTCGTGAGTTTGTGTTGTAAGCAATCATTATTATGGAGGTAGCTGATTTTTAGAGTTTGTTATAAGAGTTTTTTGCATTTTTTAGGTGGGAACTTACATTTTCTGATTCCTCATGATCATGTTCCCCCATATGGAAAATCATGTTTCTACAAGTCTAAATTTGTTATCTTCACATTTCTGATATATTCTATAATTCAACAGACTCCGATTTTGCTCCCAGTTACTGTGTTCTGTCTAAACCAAAATCTATTTAGTTCCAAATTATATGTTTTCCTCAATAGTGAGGTAGGACCTTGAACACACTAAACTACAGAAATAGAATTAAAAATATAGTACTGATTGCAAGAAGACCAAATGTATCATCCACTTTTTAAAAAAGCACCATGCTTTTTTGTGCATATTACTACAGTGCAGTTTCGTTATAAATAATTATGATTAATATAAAACATGAAGTATGCAACATGTAGTTGCACAGTTTATTTTTTTTCTTAAAATTCATTATAAAACAGCAGTGATGAATGAAGACCAAGTATAGAAGCTTTTTGAAACATATTTTGATTTCATTTTAATCAAAAGGAAATCATGACTTTGAGTCAAATACTTTGGATGCTCTGTACAACTTCTTTACAAACTTTGATTTTTTTTTATAAATGTATTGAAACGAAATTGTTAAGAAATGTAAAGAAGCATTATCGTTATGAAGATGCCAGTTAGAGTGTTATTCATAGCAAATCATAAAATTTAATATGGAAATAAGACTTTGAATGGTTAGTCTGTTCTTCATCATATGAAAGTATATCATGTAGCATCATAAATCTTTTCTTGACTTTTTATTCATTATTATGGAGGAGCTTGATTTTTAGAGTTTGGTATAAGAATATTTTGCATTTTTCAGGTGGGAATTTGTATTTTCTGATTCCTTATGATTATAATTATTGAAAAATTACTTTTCCTCAAAAATCTAAAAGAAATCTTTAACTATAGCCTTTATTTGAAAACCAGTATAGTCTATTACTGTAAGAAGAGTTCATTATTAGATCTCTCTCTCTCCAGCAATAGAATGAAAGTCATTTATCTAAGAGGAGATCTATTCAATATTGAAAAAGTTCATAAGTTTGGTAAATACATGTTATGAAAAAGGTTCTTTTAATCCAAACTAGACAAGTATTTTAACTAGGTCTGTGGTCATCTTTAGACTGAAACTGAAAAACATGAGGATGACCACAGATCAAGTTGGTTAAAATAAATTACAAGGTAAAAAAACTTGTCTAGTTTGGATTAAAAGAACCTTTTTCATTACTTAACTAGATCTATTCAATTTTTCACATCTAGAT
>JAVSBT010320518.1:0-11676 GCA_033118115.1 Pharyngocirrus eroticus
AGATTGTACAGAAAATGTCTTTTCATGACAACTTCCCACAGTTACAAACTAGACTGTAAGATTTACAATAGAGAGTCCGGGGGAAAAAATCAGAATACAATAGATTGGAGTGACAGTCTACTATAATCTTATTCTTTTTACCCTTTATTTCTACAAGGTGTAATTCTAAAAACTAACAATTTAACTAACAATTCATGCCACAGCAGACAAGTTGATGAACTCTGATATCTATAAAAAAATATATGATCCAATCATCGGTTTCTTGTTTTTAAAGTCAGCTTTAATTCTACAATTTTTACGATTTAAAATAAAAAACAAACAGACAGATGACATGTGTGTTCCCACATTCAATGTTCTTCATAAAGGACAAAATGGTTGAATCCCTGGTTCCAAGATCCATACTACAAAACAACTAGGAACCAATTTTTTTGAAGGTGAATTTGATCAAGGCCTCTTGAGAGGAAGAAACTTTGTGAGAAAAGAAAGTCATGCCATCACATGGCCAAATCCACACACACAATGTACATGATTATATAAATCACAATTCTAACATATCCACAGAAATATGACACATTGCCTCAGCCCATCCTAAACCATTCAGATCTTCTAGGTGACTTAATAATCTTGTCTGACAGCTGAAGGTAAATCAGACGATTACATATTGTCAAGTTTACATGATCTGAGTTTCCACAGAATGGATAACCGATAATTAGGAAAAGAGTGAAATCTTGCCTTCTCATTAGTCAAAGTATTCACAGAAGAGAATGAAATTGGATAAGTGTTCCATTACTTCTGCAGAATATTGTGAATTTGCCTTGAGAAAATGGCTGCTACAAGAATATTTATCAATTGGTTGTATAATGTATAGGGATTGAGAGGTTGTATTCAATTATACTAATAGCTTGAGGAATATATAGCCTAGGTTCATTAGACATTTCAAGGAAATAAAAAGAAAATGTTTTTTAGTGAAATCCATTATGGATGGAAATTGTGTCTACACAAAGCAAAAGGTTTCTTTGAATTCTTGCAAAAAAAATCTTACTGAATCGTGTTTTTTTTAAATTCTGAATTTTGTTATGTAAAAATAAATGTTCCTACATAATTTCATTCATTATTATTTTTATATAATTGAAAACAGATATGGTTTATCAAAGTTTCATAATCATTAATTACCTTCATGATATTTCCTTAAGTTCAATATCTTACATTGGCAGATTTTAGTAATATATAAAAAAAATTCTCTGGAAAGCTGACAGGAAACCAAACCAATACTGCCAAAGTTCTGTCATAAGCTCCAGGAAATTAGACAGACACACAAATTATGATAAACAAGTGAAAACTACGTGGGGTATTTATATTTTTTTTCATCTAGCCAATATCCTGAAAAGTTCGTCCAAATAATTACTAGAATATTTTAGTTTTAAGCGAATTTTATTACCAAGCTAGCCTATAAAAAGAAGTAACTCCTTATCTAGAAAAGAGAAAGACCAAAGTGATCAAAGTTAGTTCCCACTTCCAAGCAATACACACAGCATTCCAATAGCTTTCACAAGCAAAATTGAACCCAACACCAGTACTGCCACCTGTTGTACCTACCAACAAAAGCTGGGTCTGACAAAGTAAATTCTGTGTCTCCATCAGGCTGCACAGCTTTCAAAGCAGCAGATGTATTTGTGTCATTCTGACTAGTCTTTGCTGGTACTTTTTCTCTTTTACTTGACGATGATGAGGAAGATGATGATAAAGATGACGACACTGACCCACTTTTACTGTCTATTGAAGGTGAACTTTCTAACTGTGAAGGATTGTCTACATTTGATTTTTTATTTTTTTCTACAAAAAATGAGACAGAAAAAACAACATCAATACACAACACAACATTCATATGTGCATAGAAAATTACAGCGTCTTACCCAAGAAATATATATCTGTCATAGAAGCTGCTTTTTTCATATGATGAAGTTTGTCATTTTGGTGGCCACTCTGAAGATAGGCAGGTGTTGGCATATCGTGACCTGTCACTTCTTCATTTCGATCTACGTTAACTTCAATGGGTTTCTGATTTAATAGCTCTTCAGGAATCGTATCCCCGCCTCTGTGTGGTTTTACAACCTTTTTTTCTTCGTCTTCTTCTGCCCCATCATCTTCAATAGATTCCAATCCATCTTTACTTATAAACATTTCTTTTTGGTCTGGCTCCATTTCTTCAACGGGTGTATAGATTGGATCATCAAGGATGAAATCCTGTTCGATTGGTGGGTTGTCGGCCAATGCATCAATCTTGATCTTGGGGTGGATCGTTTCCTTGTGTTTGTATCCAAATTTAGGATTGGCTTGATATGTTTCTTCGAAATCGTCTGTTCAAGGAATCACATAAATAAAACATCATTTGATTACATATTTAACAGAATCATTAAATTGTTCATGAGAGTAATGGTGAAGTCACAAAGAATTCAACAAAAGATGCAATATAATGCCAAAATACATATTAGAACAAAAACAACAAAAAAACTACAGTGTACTCTATAAAATGTGAAAATACATTGAAAAATAGCCCAACAGAAGGTAAAACTCTCACTATGTACAGTATACAGTTATATTTAATATATTCAAAACCAAACTTGCAACTATGGAGGGTGTTTTAAAACTTACACGTTTCAAGTCATTACGTGAATAAACATCCATTTACACAGTACAAAATATACAATAAATATTTCTATGTTTCACATGAACAATATGAGAAAAGCAGTAAATCATGAAAATATAAATTGAAGGAAACAACCATGCATTGGACAATAATCAAGCTGGAAAGTATAAAAAATGCATCAACAAGGTGTACAAGTTTCTTGTTTTGTTTTTGAAACAACAGAGTTCTCAAACTAATTGCAATTTAATCTATTGATGATATGAGATTAATATCATCATATTTATATCAATACAATATAAATTTCTGTCAATAATTTAACATAAGTGCACTAAAATCATTTGTTAGCATCTGTATGTCCTTTGTGTGAAGTATTTTATATCAACAATAGTAGATCGGCAGAGCATCTGTTTCTACATATTATATTCATTAGAGCTTATCAACTGCACAGCTTTTCAAGAGGATACAATCACATCTAACTAGGATAATAGTATATTTGTATCATTATTAATTTTTTCCAGAAACAGACAGGAAAAAATTCTAGAAATATTGAGAAAAAAAATGTGTGCTTGATGAATATTTCCAGGTTATAAAACAGAAACTACAACGTCATTTCACCCACATTTTCCTGGCAATTAAAATTTTACACACAGGTGTATAAAAAGTTTGCTATTTAATGATTAAACATTATAATAGGTATCACAAAAGTGAAAGAGAATTTTCATAATACATTTCATAACGTTTTACAATGTATACCCACCCTTCCTTACATATATTTATGTTTGCGCCATGACAAACCAGGTAAACTATTTCTGTATGTAAATCAATTTCAGTCAATTATCAAGCAGCTCATTTCTAACAAGAACATGCTGTTTCTTGATTATACCAGCGTCTTTCATTACATTATAATGATTTTCTTTTGTTTCAAAGCAATGTCTTGTCACAAGAATGATAAGACTATTTTCTTTTTATGTATAGAGGTTATACATTTTCAAGGTGGAAATCCTTGGCTATTGTTTCATCCATGATGGTTACAATAGATAATGAAATCAAAAACTTATGAAAATTATAAAATAGCATAAGAATAGCTTTCTAGAGTGAATGTTTTACTTCATGATACCAAAAGCACAAATGTGTATTTATGCAAAATATTCACATAAAATTCTAAAAACAAACTACAAAAGTGCATAGACTCTAAAAATTACAGTAATTGAAATATAAAATAACATGTATTTGCCAGGACAAAGAACAATCATAGCAGAGATCAAATGTGCAAATCAGACAATATCAAGTGAATATCAAAACAATAGACTACTTTATATTAAATTGATTCATTTGAATTCTAAAATAATATATTTGAAAATAGAATAACTTAAATCTAATGTCATTTAAAAGACTATTTATTTAAAAAATCAAACAATAGCTCTTTTAAAAATTATGACGTCAAAAAAATAAGATGTATAATGTCAAGACTAATTTTACAGGCCAAGCCTGATTAAATCTGATGGTAGAGCTATATTATACATCAATTTGCATTTATAAAAATAAAGTGGACCAACTACCTACCTGTATTTATATTTTCATCTTGATTATTATTATTAGTTTGTGAATCTTTTGATTTTTCAAATTTTTGCACTATGTTTTCTATTTCTATATCTGGATTCAATTCTCTGTCATCTGAAAAAGTAAAAAAAAAAGATATATGTTAGAAATGATCAGAAGAAAGAAAGTAATTACATTAGACATAAAAGAGGGCTTATAGTTATGCTAGAAAGAAAATTTTCAATGGAAGAATGGAATGATTGTAAAAGAAGCTGTATATCAGTGTAAAGAGATCACAATATCTAAATACTAAAATGTGTATCCAATCTAAAGAATATGTCAATTTTGTATGAAAGCTGATGCAATTGTAGATAAGATAGATTTTAGAAATTAAGGTTCACAGAAAGTATACCTCAGTCCTGTAAGAACTAGTACATATTATCTAAATACGATCAGTAACTGAAGAAATGCCACAGTAATTAACTTCAATGTTTTAGGAAGTTATTCATTTATTCATTAGTAGCTTATTTTGCATGGGTAGTCTCCCATATAGCCCTGGGGTTTCTTTTCAACTTTATTGTCGTTTTATCTGTACACAGTAGAGAATGAGAGATAGATAACAACATTGTTTTCAGTCACTGCTATCTGTGTTCTTCTACATACATTGGGAACTGGGGTCAGTTTTAATTACGAACTTAAGTCTGAGCAAATATCTCAAGCTTAATTTAACTCCTTTACTGGTGATTTTTGAAAGACATTTCAAATTTGTCAATAAAGGGTACATACATATGTTTACAAATAGTACCTTATTTTCTGAAAAAAATCACCAGTAAAGGTGTTTAAGCTAGCAAGAAATATTTGCTTAAGCTTGAGCACGTAATTAAAACTGACCCCTGGTCCACATTTTATACCTTTTCAGCTATAGATAGGGAAACAAGCAAGACATTTCTGTTTCACAAGTGCTAAGCCTGAGCCTTTACAAAGACATGTTTTTATTGGTATACATCATATAACTGGCTACTTGTTTGCTAACAAAATGTTTGTGTTGGTAAAAAGCTTTAATGACTTATGCAATATTTGTATCTCTGTTATAACTGGTATAGCCCTATGAAGCAACAACACGATACCTGACGTCAGAACACTGCATAACAATGGGGCTTGACAAACCAATTTATTTCTAGGTATTAGTGTACCACTTCTGGAACGTATTGACATTCAGGACAAAAGTCAAAAGAACACACACGTAAATAGGAAGTAGATTCATTTTTGATTGAAAAGAAAACAGCAAAATACATCAACCACAGAAAGTCCTTTTCAGAAGATTTGTGTTTCAGGTTTGAGTCCCCAACAACCAGTTATGTCTTGCAGCCATTGACTTGCAGCCATTGACCAGCAACAAATAGGTCCATCCATAATTTGTCCAAATTACAGTACTAGAAGAGAAACCTAGCTCTCAACAAGTGCCAGTAATCAATCTTTCTCCTCCAAGAAATCGAGACGACCCATCAACATAATTCCTTATTTACATAGAGCCAATATGACGGTTGTCATTGATTAACCTAGTATTATATCTCTTGACGACATATCATAAAAATCAAGCTAAGTTCCAATTTCAAGTCATTTGCTGCTGGATTGAAGATTTTTTTTCCAGGATTTTCTATGTAAACTAATAACTGATTCTAATATCAAGTACAGACTCCAGGGAATAAATTGATAAGAAAATTGCAATCTGGATGGAATGTGTAAGGCTACTTGACCTAATATAGGTGGGTTTTTTTTTTCCTTTTTATGTCCCTTTCATTAAAAAAACCAACAACCAAAGAAACCAGAAATAGTCACCTTACATGTGTAAAAGCACACTGAAAAAGTCAAATTACATAATTATGCTATAGGAAACACTTTCAAACATTTTCAAAACTGAGGATTGATAAACAGTATTTTTACAATGAAACAATTTGGCCAGCAGTTTTATATTTACTACCCTATAAATTTTGAGTTGCATTTATTACAAGCCGCATAATGCTGGTTATAATACATAGCTACCATTCAGCAATTACAATTTCCTAGAACTGAATTTCAAATAAATTGATATTCACAATTTTCCATATATAGTTTTTCTAGTTTTATAGTTCTGTCTCACCAATGACCTCATCATGATATAAAATCATTAATATTCTGATAATCTTATTTTAATCAACTGAGTGGAACTTTCTTTTCCTGAACAAAGCCATAAATTGGTAAATGTAACAGCTAGGTCATGAAACTTATCTTTAACACAGGTATCATTTGAAGACTCACATCTCCATATCCCTATTTATAAATGCATCACATAAATACACATCAAGTGTATCCTAAGAGATTATTGTAATACCCCACAAACATTAGTTCTGACTCACTAAAAGGATTTAGTATTCAAGAAAGAGGAAAGCATGATCACTAAGAATCTGGAGGAGCTATCCAACAGCCTCCAAAAAAGCAACCTCCCCAAGCTCCCCCCCCCCCACAAAAAAAATAAAAAAATAAAATGACTTAAATTGGTTGTATGTTTGACAAAATTTAGGTGATATTTGTAAGGAAACTAAAAAAAGGTACCACATGATAAACATGTGTTGGCTGTGTCTTGCATCCAAGAAATAATCTCGCGATCTTCAAAGATGGCCACAGAATATTTAGGAAGGTCAATTGTATAAAATAAATCAAATCTCCTAGAGAGTTCATCCTTCAATTGAGTTGTTGATGACGACACAATGGAACTACACAAAGGCAAGCAAGAGTTCTTTGATACTAGAACCTTGCTATATCTAACAATCTCTATCTATAAGAGCTAAGATTGCCATGACTCAAGAAACTTGGCTTCCAAGTAACATTTATAGTATAGCACAGATTTGATGTAAGTGGAAACTACACCAGCTAGAGGTCATTTCTAGATTTGAATTGTTGGACAAAGCCAAAATGTATATCAAAAACTGAAAATGAAAGGGTTGAGTAGTATACAGCCATAAAGCATTAGAGAAATCCTATCAAAAATGTATATTTTCTGAACCAACTTTATTCTTGAGCAATTGCCTAATGAAAAAAATCCCCCTCCTATTCTCACAAAAATTGAATCACCTACAAAAGATAATCTAAATGTAGAACAAATGTATAGCTTCAAATCTGTAATTTTCTAGCTAAATGTCTCTTTTCATTATTTTTAGCTATGGCCATACCACACTATCCGTTCCCCCTTCTCCACGAGTCATTTTCACCCTACCCTAGACCTAAAAGAAATAAGTCTATGCCTCTATTCCATATATTAATCCCATCAATTCCAATTGTGTTAATAAAAGCTTGGTTCAAAATACGGATGATTAAGTAGTTACTATACTAAAATTCCATCTATAAGTAACCATGTCAAACAGGTATCTATAATTCATGATTGGAAAACCCTTCTGCAAAGATAAATCAATAATCTTTCTATTCACAATATCCCAGTATTATCATACATTACTCTATAGCTTATTTTGCTGAACAGTCTAGTTCCATGAACTTGTCCTTTTCTTCAAACAAGTCATTGATGCCTTTGCTCTGTCATTTCTAGAAATGTTCATGATGTTTATTGAGCTGTATACTTATTCAAGGCTAGAGGTGTTATACAATGTTTTTGCCAATGAAATCCAGATGGGATTATTTCAGCCATAAAATCCAATCCTACAGTTGTATATATAAGGGGACAATGTTTAATTAGTACAGTTCTTAGCTGAAATAATAATCTAGTAATTATGTAGAATTATGAAACATCTTATTTGTAATCTTAGCAAGTGGATTAACTATTTTGACAGTATAAATACATGCATATCATTTTTTCCATCTTTTTATCCATGTAATTTATAAAATGTCAGGCACCTCTCTTATATGACTTTGATCCTTTAAACACTAAGAAAATCTAAACCTGGCACCGCATATTAATTCCTGTTATCTAGCAACAGACTTGTAGAAATTGTGACATTTTGCTTGTGATAAAAGTCAGAAGGAGATTACAATATATATGAAAGTTTTACTTCACTGACAGCTTATTGAAACGGCCTGGAAAGTGGAAATTGCGTAGGCAATAATAGGCTGGATGGCAAATGGGGTTATTGGTTTCATGAGAGATCTAGTATGGATTTCAAATGAATCTCCATCACAGCGTTTGTTTTATAGCCCCATGTTTACATAGTATTTCTTTGAAAACCTTGTTTTGATGTTAGATAGACTGATCTGTAGTTAGGAATTGGCAGCCAGGCTAAGGAAATTGCAGCTATTGATTAAAGAAGAATGAGTCCAGGAGCTGATACTTACACTAATAATAGCTCCAGGAATCAATTGTTCTTATTATAGCCCATTTCAATACCAAGATGCCTTTTTAAAATCCAAGTTTCACCGAGATTTTGATATAATATAAAATAAAAGGTCCAAAAAAGCTATTTTCATGTTGGTTTTGTTTTTATATCTACAATATTTCATCATCAGTATGTGACCTCTTTACAATACTAATAGTTTATAGTATATTACAAGGCTATGATTTTTCCGCACATACCTTACCTGAAGATGTCACGTACTGCATGGTGACGAAATATCATAGATATAAAAACAAAAACAAGAACATAACTTTTTCAGGCTTTTTATGTCATCTTAAATAACTTGTTCTCTAGCATGTTTATTAACAATAACAGTAACATTAATCAGAAGGTGGAGGTTAATGGCATTCATTTATTCAAGCAAATGGATATTCAGATTGTCACGAAATGCTTATTGTATCAGTAGCTAAATATAATCATGCATATACTGGTAAACTTGATTTGAGGCTTTTCACTTCTAGGCCAAAATTCTTTTTAGTCAGACTTCCAGGCCTTAAAGGGAAAATAAACATGTACCATATCATAAAAACAATGAAAGGAGCAATTCAGAAATCCAATTCTACAAAGTCTTTTTTTCCCCCAAATTATTGACAAATTTTAATTTGTTCCTGTGGCATTTATTATGCAAATTACAATCATTTGTGGAAGAATGTGTAATATTGCATGGTCATTGAAAATAAAGTGAAAATTATAAAAAAATCTTGGAGAACGCCCAATACTTGAATTCCGCACTGGAGTTATTTGACTATTTTATGCCATTAAAAAAATGTCAACAGTTTAAAAGAGCAACACAAAAGAAATGTCAGAAACTACCAAACTTTTGAACATTTTGAAACATCTACAAATAAGTTTAAAACTACTCAACCTCAAGCAAACACTAGACCCATATTTGTGCATGGTCTGGAATCAAGCAGATATTTTCTTCAACAAGATGTTATAAATCAACAGCTACTACAAATTGTCCTTTCTTGTTTGTCATGATTTCTAGTTGCTGGGATTTATGGCCATATTAATCTAGCTTTCCTAGAATTCCACTTTATGGTGTTTTTGTCTGTTGATGAGGGATTTCTTTAACACTTTATGATGTTAGTTCAATCTCAGCTGGGTGCTTTTTATATTGATACTCCAACCTTATTATTAGAATGACAGTTTCAAAAAATAACGGCTAATAAAAGGTAGCTTTCTTAACTTCTGACAACTGAACAATACAGTAGACAGACATACATCATTATAATCTAGACCACAAATAAGATGTCTAATTCTTTTTCAAGCTTTCCATAAACTAATATTTATCATTATGTATTTACTTTAATGCTTTGCATAATTATTATACTTTTACTCAGACTCGACATTGTTAATTTAAAGTGAAAGAGTTTCATGTACTTGACCACTATCTGAAGCCTGAGGACTGTGGCCAGGCAACTCTTATTTTAAGGTCACGTCTTGAAACCCATTTTATTTGCAATACCAGATCTATGCTAACTACATATTTTATCTCAAAATGTAACTACAAAAACATGAAGAAAGCATTTCTTCCAATTATCACTTATCTATTATAAATATCACACCATATCTTTGCATATCTTTCATTTGACTTCTTCTGTAAACCAAAAAATAAATATTATTGTAATGTTGAAGCTGCGTCATATTTATATTCTTCTCTGTATACTTTCCCAATTACCAATAGGTCACCGCAACCTTGCATACTTGTCAACAATCAAACAAAGAAAATGTTTACAATGTGTGTGGGAGTTGCAGTTCTAAATTGCTCCAAGGTCCCTCCTGTATACCCAACTCTTTTTTTATTGCTTTTTTTGACGAATGACCTTATAGAGACAACTGTCACTGCTGCAGTGCTAAGGTCCCCCATCCATCAAGATCAAACTTTCCCAAAGTCTGTACTTCAGTAAGCAATGCATATTTAAAAACACCATTGATTCAGCATCAATGTGTTTCCTTGTTCTTACATTGGAGTCATGATGGTGGCAAAAAAATTCACATCTGAGAATTATTTTATGTATCTTATTTGCTGTATATTCCCCGGTGACCTCATTATGGCAAAGATTCTGTTCACAAATTTGAAAACATGGCATCAGAAGCAGAACAAAAAAGGGCCGTTTAACACTAGAAGCTCAAGTAGCTCTGCAGGGTAAACATAACATTGGTGAAAAATCAATATCCCTTTCCCCTTGAACCAAACAATAAAAGTCCCCCTGGTTCCTTTTTTCTGAGACATCATAATAAAATGGCTGCCAACTTTGTGATTTTTTTCCAGTGTTTTGGCTTTTTCAATAATAATAAAACACAGACAGCAGATCAATAATTCAAAAAGCAATCTCTATTATCTATATATAACAGGGCAATTTTTGAAAGTAATGAGCTAATGGGTCAATATATCTTATATCAATAATAAAAAACATCCACAAATATCTATACTTATAGGCTGAATAACACTGCACTTAATCATGAAAGAGAAACTGCATGGTGTGTTGGTTGGGGAACTGTTTTGAATGATTCTAATTAATCCTGAATCTTGTAGTAGTGCTTCTAATGATTGGAGGAGGGTCATTCATGTCCTGGAACGGAGACATGGACAACCACTATACTAATTTCAAATGACAGGACAGTAAATTATTTTAGATACCTTAATGTAAACCCCTCTAAAAAATGGATAAAATCAGTAAAATGTATCGCTTTAGCAATATATATGAAGGGCAAGTATTGCAAGAAAGGCTATTAAATTGTTTTCAAAGGCTTAAATTACTCTACGACAGTGAAATATTGAAATAAATTCATAATGATTTAAACCACCTTATTATCATAAGAGCATGCCTTATATTGATTCTCTTTGCAACATGTGTATACCAATGTCTAGAAATATATATATCAATCTCATACTACAAAACAATACAGTCTCATGATATCATATGACCTAAACTATAATAAAGAATTCATGGATTTTTAAAAAAAAGAGAAAAGCAATATGTCCAGCCACAACAAATGAGGATAAATCCACAGATGCTTGAATGCAGTTAATCAAGTATTGATTTGCTGTCATATACCTTGAAGGATACCATTGAATACACCGAGGGGGGGGGGGGGGGGTGGCTC
>JAVSBT010321073.1:0-12941 GCA_033118115.1 Pharyngocirrus eroticus
ACAGACATACAGACATACAGACAGACATACGCACACGACGATTTTATTATATTGGCACCTTACCAGGTGTGCCAATATAATAAATATCTGTTTTATAGCAGCTTACAGATGAATGAAGTCTCTGCATCCACAGATAGGCTGAAGTTGCTGTAGCTGAGACAGAATGTAAAAATTTCCAAGACTTGTCCACATTCCCATGCATCAACAAGAACACTGTGCAAACAAACCAGTCATTTCCTGAATAGGAATCCTGTAAACATGCTGTTCAAAAGTTAAAGAATGTAATTTTTTACAACTGCAGAAAAGTATCAAAATTATTATTATTATTTTAAAACTAAGGCTTCTAAAGAGAATAATATTTCAAATAAAAACTCTTAAAGTAATTTTTATTGACACAACATTAGAATGAACGACTATTCTGTAGCATTTTCTAAACCAAAGGATACCCATTTTATTTGTTGTTGCCGATCGTTGCTGCTGTTTTAGGAAGTACCCTACTTTCTTCATCAGATAAGTCAGTCTTTCTTTTGCTTCCTGTTCATTGGGAACCAGCTTTAGGTGCATCCCATATCTAAGAAAACATTAAAAAAACAAAAAACTTATGCCCATTTTTGTTTTCTGATATACTATTGATTAAATTTTCATAAAAAAATGAAGGTAGTCAGCTAAAAGTTTCACTTTTTCTGGGAGCCTTCCGTTCTATCGACAGTCTAGAGCAAAAATGGCCTTAGCCATTTTTTGACGTTCTTAGATAATCTAGAAAAAACATCAGTATTTTAATAGATTTTTTAATCATTTAAAAGGACAATTTCTAAGAAAAATAATATCAGGATACAAAAAAAGTAAAATAAAATAGTTCTAAGGATGATTTTGATGTTTTTGGCAGACTGACTCTTTTGGGATCCTTATTCTCATTACATTTAATGATTTAGGCCACTGTACTAAAGTATCAAGATATTCTAGAAAAAAAAGTCTGAACTCATTTTTGTCAAAAAATGACTTAGGCCATTTTTGCTCAGGCTGTCGCTATGTATGTATGTTCACACTCCATGTAACACTAATAACAAGTTTTTTCATGCATAAGAAAATAAAAACTTCACAGTTTTTATTACAAACTATATTTTGACAAAGATATTGAATAGTCTGAAGATTACAATATCATAGTCATAAGCTAGTTTGAAAACATAAAAACAATTTTTTTTTAAATTTTTTTGTTTTTGTCTGTATGTTCAAAATGTAAATGTTATTCACAAAACTTGAAATATTCCTATTTTTATCATGAAAAGTGTTCTACCTGATTGCAAGTTTTATGCCATGCTCTTGTATCTGTGAGAGTTTATAACTTTTCAGCAAACTGTCTGAGCCTGGGGTAGAAAAAATGAAAAACATAATAAAATTATAACAATTGTAAAGAGGAAGAAACATAGTGTCTGGTAAAAGATGTCAACAATCATGTATATAAGTTGTTATCTTTTTTACCTGTATATTCCAGCAAAGGGAAAATGGCTTCTTCTGGAATGTCAACAATGGCCTGCAAGATTCTTTCTAACAAATCTTGAATAACTGCAAAATAAGATAAACAAAATCACCATAATAAAAATCAGCTCAGAATAAAATACATGTCAATATCGAAATCAATAAAAAGCTATGTTCCAAGCAAGACTTCCGTGATATATTAGGTAGACATTTTTTTATGGTAAAAGCAAACATTCAATCTAAAAAAAAGTTTTTAATATTAATTTTTGATATCTGCTGACAAGGCAATGAAATGAATTGAACACAATACTTCCTCCTTTAGAAGGTACATTTGAGAATATAGACCTGTGCTTGTTTTATAGTACCTGTTCCTCTGCACTGTTCTGGTTTTGCTGTTAGCACACTACAGAAGGATTTGCGACATTTTTCCAGCCATTGTAGAGTAGGGGGAGCCCCTTTTGTATCTTGCAAATAACGACTTAGATCATTTTCTGAAACATTAGACAAAAATGGTAAATGGAAATGTCATCGACTTGTCTGAACTTAATTCAGGCTGGCATTTATATATTTTCAAATCTTGACATGCCCCCCCTTGCCCCTTTCTTCTCCATGAAAGAAATATTGTAGTGCTAGGAAAATGTTTAGGTCTATAAGAACTAACCATTGCCAGAGATGTTAAAGAGAACAAATTGCTTTCTCTTTTAACCATGCTTAAAAGTCAATGAAAATATTTATTTATTCATCTATTATTATCTGTTACTGCCAAGTTCTGGGGGACCCACCATACATGCAAAAAAAATCATCAAAAATAGTACCTTGTTTCACGGCAGATTTGGCTCCTGAGAAATAAATGTAAGATTCTGGCACAGGATAGATCGAAAATAATGGATATGGGTAAGGTTTTGAAGACTCCTGAAAGATAAGAAACATAACACTATGAGACACGGCAAAAGAATTAAATAGCAATAACTACAAACCTTAAGTATTGCATATTTAAACCAATAAGAAGTTCCCTATAAATCTTAATATGCTTACCATATCTAGTGTTCTTGCTGGTAACTTCCTTTCTGATATTCCACCAATCAAAAAAGTTTTGACAAGTATGTAGTTCCTTTCTACTGACAACATATCAATGATGATGTCATTTCTGGAGAGAAAGATTTGAAATAATTGATAAAAACAAGTATCAAAAACACAAGAAAAACAAATCTGACCTGAAAAATGCAGATTTCTAATTTTTTCAGTATTCAATTTTACTATATATAATGAATTAAATGACACTACTATTGTCTTTTTTTCTCACATGTTTGTTACTGAATAATTGACTTCCTACTTCTCTTAAAATTTTTGTTCATTTAAGGAGTTGTACCTATAGGAGTTCTAAAACCAATTCAAATAACTAAATCATTTTATACCTGTCTTCAGGAACATTTTCTTTCTGACATTTTAATAAGACTTCTTGAAATTTGTACTGTGTTTGCAGTAATAAGAAGGTATCCAAACAAGACACCATCACACTCAACAACCTGAATTAAAAAATAGAAAATATGGATATAACAAATTTCACTGAGTATCTAAATGTAGCACCAATTTTCTTATTTCGCCAAAAAGTCCTAACATTTCAATACATTTCTTACCTTAATCCAAAAACATGAGTCTGTTCATAATTCAAAAGTGACAAGATTTTGGCATCTGTGTCCACCACAACAATCCGAGAAAGTAAATCCTGAAAAAAAGCAAAAGTGTTTCAAAAAAAGGATCCTATTTCAAATGTACATTAAGTATATTTAAGCTATGAGTTATCCAGCTTAGCTATGATTTTAAATCCAACATTGACAATGAAATAATTCAATTCTCATCAATGCTTGATTCCATAAAATATTAGGAAACCTTTTAGCCTTCATATTTAAACTCCAACTTTTCAAAACTAAAACAAAATAAAACTTATGGCAATATCAAAATGTAATGTTTGGTAAATCTTACTGGTAGTGAGCATGGGATATCCCTTAGACTGTATTCCTGTTTAGCTGGCAGTTTTTGTCCATGTAGAAGTTCATACACAGCAGAAAATGATGACAACACTGTTACTGTGTTGTTGAAAACCTGAAAAGGGAAAAATGCTATATTAGTCAAAAATTTAATTAATAAATAACATTCTCTAAAAGTGCAATAGTTTTTTTTTGTGTATTTATATACTTCTTCTCTTCTAACCTGAAATTGGCAAAATATTAGTCAAAATTTGATTAATAACCTTCCTTAAAAGAACACTTTTTTGTGGGGGGGAAGAAAATTACTATGGGGTTTCGTTTGCTTTTCAAGCCTGAAAAGGGGAAAATGTTAACCAAAAATTAAATTTACTTAATAACATGCCCTGTATCAAAGTAATTTTTTTTCTTATTAAAGAAAATGTCATTGTTTATTGGTGTACTTCTTTTTCAGTATGTTATTTCCATGGCCAAGTGTGAAATATCGACTTAAAATAGCAACACACTTGTACATAAATGTACTGCCAAAATTACTATTTACTTTCATCAAGGTTTTCAACTGTCTCCAAATTGAAAAAATAAATCCTCAAAGATAGCAAGAACATCTTTATCAGTTGAGATTAAGAGAAATAAAAAAAGTTCATACCTTTCTTGCTGATTTGTCAATGACCATGACTGGCCATGTTTTTGGTGTGAATGGTGGGTTGTCATCAACAACTTCCAAAATACCCCACAGAGATTTAACTAAAGCTTTTATGAAATCTAAAAAAACAAAAAACAATAAAGATCTAAATGGTTGACATGTACAAGAGACAAACTGATACAAGAAAGCTACTCTAAATAGGTTCATTTTTGAATTTATTAGCAAATTTTCATTGTTAACTACAACATCTTCAGGCAATAATGAACCTATTAGGAGTAGCTTTCTTGCTTCTTAATCTTATCAAGTTATATACTTTAATGTCAAATTGTCAGCTGGTACTGGTTTTACAAACTGATACATCTAGGAACATTTAAAGTAATTTTTTAATTCCCTAGTAAAATAGAAAGGTATAAGATTTATGCAAGATGTAAAAGATTCAAATCTATGGATTCAAGGATGGTTTTACCTGTGTTCATGAGTGCTACCATTCCAGGAGCTGTGGCAGTTACCAGGGACATCATGTAACCATAACCAAACTTTTCATTTTTGCTAACCTGTATAGGACAATGGAAACAATCCAAAAAAAAATTCTTCAAATATCTTCTAAGATTGCTTGATTTAAGTTATAGGGCTGAGAAGAACTTAGGATAGTAATACAAATATGGGGAACAATAGTGCCCAATACTACAAAGAGGTTTACTGTTCCAACCATTCTACCACTTATATTAACTATTTAGGTCACCTGAAAGTGAGTTAGAAGTCCAATCTTCAGTTACAAGGAAACATTTTATTGTTACTAAATTCATTATTTGATTACAAGAGAATAAATAATAAAATAAAATTTCTGGTAATTTTGCAGGGTCTCAAATATAAAACTTAACTCAACGAATTTCACTAATTTTCTTCTAAGCATACATCAAGGGAAGACCTTATATTACTGATAATTTTTTTTTTTAAACCATTCAAAGTGAATAATTTTAGCAACAATCAGCACACACAATTTCTTACTATTCAAGGTCCTAAGCATTTATGTTAAAAGTACATACCTGTAATTTTTGAGCATATCGTGTGTACATATAAGCTACACATTCATTGATGGCACCTGTTTGCTGAAGTAGTAGTAATCCTTTGGGTGTACTGGCAAAGTTCATTAAATTATCTTGTAATGTGTCTTCCCAAAGAACACTGAAATGAAAAATAAACTTTTTCATGTTGTACATATTATGGGTTTATCAGAGTTTGGGTTATTTTGTCCTTTTTCATTGGAAAAATATTTGATGTCTTAAAAAGCAATAAATTTGAAGTTTTTGCTTGCAGGATATGATCTCTGTTTTTATATAAATTACGTACACATTTTGAGATTCACCATTTTCTCCATTGTCACAAGATGGCGTAGGTGTTGCTCCTCTGTCAGCTTCCTTACACGCCTGTAGAAAATGCATCAGATTAAAGAAAATTGAAGATACCATGTCATAACTTTCGATACAATTTGAGAATATATCAAATTAAGCCCTATCATTCCCATTATTATGAATTTGCAGTGTACACTTTGTCTTTTTTTCTTTGATAAAGTGCCCACCCTCTTCCATCCTCCACCTCTCCCAAAACCTAGGTAGGCCTAATTTTACAAAGGTGGTATCAGCTATAAAAAGGGTTGAAACAAATCAGAACTACTCACCCTCCTCCAAGCTTCGGATATACATGTTTGCAGGCCATAAGAATTGGTAACTAAAAGTCCTTCACATGAGCTATACAACTGCCTACATATGTAGACAAAGCTTCCAATCACTGCATTGCTTGGGGCTTTACTACTTGGAAGTTTTTCTCTTAGCGCTTTCTTGGCAAAATCTGCTATGATGTGTATGGGAGATGATCTTTAAATATAAATAAAACAGACTGAAATTAAAGGGGATTATTTATATTTCATTGCAGGTGTTTAGACCTGTTCATATATGTAATTATCTAGCTATAGTCCTTTTTAAGAAATTTTGAAAATAGAGGATATAAGGAACATGTTTTGTAATGTACTTACTTTGACTTTGAGAACTTTGCTCGTGTTTCTCCATAAAGAAGGTGCTGCCTCCCACACGAATGAGAGGCTATCACAGATAAAATGTCAGCAAGGTGAATCAAGGTCAACTCACTGGCTTTTCTATTGGACAAATCCTGTTAAAACAATTAAATAAAAACCAAATCTATTAAACAAGTACACATTTTATATAGATTTACATTTCCTATACTAGTTATTTTAATTTTTACTGATTACTAAGAAGTATGAAAATAAACAGAATGAAACAATAAAAAAGTTTAGCTAGTTCAGATTTTTTGGCACCCAAACACCACGATTACAATCTTATCATAAGAGTTGCTGAGTATTGCTATTCATTAAACGTAAGTTGTGCTTGGCTATTGGCATTGACAAAAAATCTAAGTTAATTCGCTGTGTGTGCAATGGCCATTTGGAACCAATATCCTGCTATGAATGATTCATTTTTGAAATAGATTTATGGGAGATTGCATAAACTTACACTGCCATCCAGCCACAGAGATAGAGGAGCTAACAGTGCATCTGTGACGTCATCCTTACACATACATTTCTTACATACTGTATCTGAGGCACATAATGTCTTGAAAACTTCTGTGGTAAGGAGACTGGGCTCAAATGAGTCTAGAAATAGACAAATGGAATCATTATTTATCTATGGTATAACAACAGCACTGGGCAAAAACAGACTTAACTTTTTTTCATAGACTTTTGAGATAGTATTAAGAAATTCAACTTGAAACAACACTTGTATTACCAAAATTATTGTTTTAAAGGACAGTAATAAAGAATTCTACAGAATTTATGTCAACAAGTTTCAATCTGGTAGTAAGCTTTATTTGTTGCAGTATCATGGTTTTTCAAATATAATCACTAAGATGAAGCCACAAGGCACTAAATTGTTTTTTGTCCAAGTACAATCATGTCTTTATAGTAGCCCTTTAATGTTTTTCCTGAAAAAACAATTTCAGATATCTAAAAATATGACAAAATGATAGCAAGACCAAACATTTTCATGTTATTGTACCAAAGGAGTTGTATATACATGTATACCATTTCATACTTTATAATTCACTGAAAACTTACCTGATTTTTTGTGCGGTAAAGTATCCGTCATAAGCTGTACAAGGGTCACCAATAAATTACTGAGTGTGATTGTTTCTGTAAAAAAAAAAATCACTGGTAAAAATAATCAAGTTTTGAAAATGTATAGAAAAACAAAAAAGTGACTGGGAAATCATAAATTTGTAAACTACATATAAACACAAATTGATTAGTTGATAGTTATATGCAACCACCCCATTATTCCGTGATTGACAATTTATTATTTTTTTCAAAATGTTTATGTCAAATCTAAGCATCTTCACCTTCTCTGTCTCTGACTTTGACGGGGAAAAACTTTCTGCCATTTTCATAGGAGATCAAGGTGCATACAAAATGAAGTGAATGGACAAAATAGATGTACTCCATCTCCAAACCAGTATATGTTGGTCTATTTTCTGGAAAAATACAAAAAAAAAGATTTACACTTTCGTTCATATCAATTTAACAAGATCAATCGATTGAAAATTCTCCAATTACTTAAAGTAGGAGTGATTCCTAAACATACTTGATTTTGTGTTTTGTTCATCTTTACTGAGATCAACATCAGTTTCTATGGCAGCTGCATAATCAAATATTGCTTTCACAGCATTTTCAATCTGTCAAAAAAAATAAAGCATAATGAATAAATGTTAGTGAATGCATAACTTTACTAAAATTCCATTCTTTTATATACAACCCATGTTATTCAAATATTCATTTTATGGGTGTGAAGTTTCGAAAAAAAAAGGAAATCTATACTTTCACATAGCATGGATGTCAAAACAAACTTATTTGACAAATGATTATTTGTAACAAATCTAGAAGACTGTGTATTTTTCCAACACACAATTTTTACATCCTAATAAAATTACAATTTTTGTTTAATAATAGCAATTATTGGTGATTCTCTGAATCTCATTTTGCTTGATGAATAATTCAATATCAATCCTTGCCAATTCTGAGGATACAACTGCAGCAAATTTGTAAGATAATTATTATGTGTGTGGTACCTATTAGATTTTCCACAAAATGAAATCATCCATCTTAATATCTTCCGTTTATGATTACTTACTATAGGTCTGTATTTTTCCATCATAGAAAGAAGTTCACCTCTACTATAGTGTCCGTGCTAAAGAAAAAGAAAAAAGGTATAATATTAACTATCACAGTTATATTCAACAGCTATTGTAATAATGATATTAGAGTTCTAACTGTTTTAAGATATATCCTGATACTTTACTGTCAAAAAACTTCTTGCGAGTGGAATATAGATCACTTAAAAAGTTTCATTCAAAATATAAATATACACTAGAAACCAAGAAAATGATCTTAAGTCACACTTACTGTCCATTTGATAAACCAAGCTGCTTTGATATCTATCAGGGCTAAAAAATGAATTGGCGTCAAGTGAGACAGTCCACCAGAGGCTGTGGTAGGGTGTATGGCTAGGAGGGTTAGGGTGCTGTCCAATATATCTATCATGAATTGGTTACGATTTCTCACCCAGAACTGTGGAACTTGGTGTTGAAATTCATTCATCAAACGAAACTGAAATTGAAAAAGACAAAAGGTTAGTTCAATGTTGAACAACTTTGAAAAGCTGACAAAATAAGATTTTTCTACTCCTCTGTCTTTTTCCAAACAAAAACTAATATTACTCTCTTACAAATTCAGTGATTTTTTGTAAATGTGTAGCTTTCTGACTTTCGGTACTTACTGCTTTCAAGAACTTGATGATTTCAGGCTTTCTGCAGTCAAGCCCATTCTTGATATTTGGGATGAACTTTTTCACAGACATGTTGAATTGAAGTGCCAAAAAATTGACTGATGGAAACATAAACACATAAATGTCTATCATTACTTATCTTCATAAAAAAAAATCAATACACACAGAATACCATGGCAAAATCAATAGCTTGATATATCACATTAATATGTAAATGAACAATTTTAAATACTTCATCAAAAACACAACTTTGATGGTCTGTTATTACTTGAGTAGATCAATTTCATTGATTAGCTTCATCATAAATATAAAAAAATATGTAAAAATGTAATAAAAGGTATGTTATCAGAATTATGGAGTGATTAGATGTTTCCGTCATGAAAAGGAAATAAAAAGCTTCTATTTCAAAATCTGGAGGACTATAAAATATAATTACTGAAATTGATCAATTCAAGAAGAAAATAAAATCAGGGTTTTGAAAGAAAGAGTGAAATAAGAAAGACAGGAACACAAAATGTTATAATTTACCTAATGTCATGTAGACATTTTGCAACTCTTTTGCTCTGTCAGGAGCTGAAAAACCCCTTGCACAAAATTTCAAACTCAAATTCTGAAAAAAAATACAAAACAAAGAATTTAGCTGCAAGAAATACAGACAAAATTGATTCTGACTTTGACTTTTGATTGCAATTACAACGAATATCCATCTTCCTTCATAGATACATATTTGTACAATTTAAAGAATATTTACAGAGAATTTTGCATGCTGTAGGCCTATAGATCTAGTTGAGTTTTAAAAAGAAAATACAATTCTAATAGTATGATAAAAAGCTCAATTTCAGTAACGAAATAACACATATATTACCCATAATTGTTCATCTGAATCTGCTAATGCATCATGGAGTCCCTCTCTTATACTTTCCCATACTACTTCTGGAGCTTGTACATCTAAATGTGGGAGCTGAAGTAATTT
This sequence comes from Pharyngocirrus eroticus, assembly GCA_033118115.1. NCBI lineage: Eukaryota > Metazoa > Annelida > Polychaeta > Saccocirridae > Pharyngocirrus > Pharyngocirrus eroticus. The sequence continues at coordinate 9,931 of JAVSBT010321073.1, forward strand.
GTGCAAAGATTCTCTCCTTTTTTCTGTAGTATTTTTCTTGTCCAGTGAATCTGCAATGCTTTGAAGATCTGAGGCACTTGGAAACATGGGGTACCTACAGCTCTGGAGTCAAAATAGGAGGTGGAGAACTAAATTAGCTTTAAATTATTCTATTATTACTTTGCACTATGAAAAGATGTATTGCCAATATGACATATTGGTCACCAGAAGCTCTTATTTTGAATGACACAGCCTATTAAAATTGTGTCAGCCATCAATAATTTCATGTATATTCCTTTTTTTTTAATTCAGAATTTTATTTTCAGACTCAGCTGCTTAACCAGAGGCCCATTGAAAAGTACAATATGTAGAAAGTACAAAAAAGAATACAAAATACAATTTTATATTAGCACTATTATGGTATTTGATTATAATAAATATTGATAGGCTGTAAGCTAAGGATGTATATTAGAAGATACTTAAATTGCACCTGTCCTTGAAATTGTCTCTTTACATTAATTTGATTATGATGTTGTCGTCTATTTACCTGATTTAAAGAACTGTCATCAACTGACGAGTCCCCATCTTCATGCAGTATGGAGTCCCTGGAGTACTGACTTCTTTGGTCATCAAGTGTAAATTCCTCTTCAAAATTTTTCATCAAATCATCGCAGGCCGATGTGATGTTTTTTCTAAGTAGTTCACTGATTTCTCCAAACCTGAAGGGGTATTTGAAGTAATTCTTTAGTAATTTCTAAATCTGGCTGTACTTGGGAATTTGAATGCTATATATATCATGTTTATTTAGATCAAATAATCTTGATCAGTCCAACTAAAATGGCCTCGAAATTCATATTCAAGTTTTTTCCTTCATGTTTAAAGTGTAACAAGACAATGACCACCTGATTGGCTCAAATAGATTTCGAGGCAAAGATTTTTCTTATTTTAGCTCATTATCACATGACTTAATGACCACCTTATAGGTTGCAATAGAGAGTACTCTTTTCTAGCTCATTCACAAAAAAAGGCCACCTACCTTGAAGAGTCTCTTACTGTTGTGGTAATTCTAGTTACCAATGCTTCCTGTAAAAATGTAGCTTCATTAGCCTTTCTACTTTCTTTTCTAACTTCTTCGTTAATGAGATCTCCAAATTCTTCATCTATACATTGTTGCAGTCTCTTTACCATGTCATATCTAATTAAGCAGAATAAACAAAAACACACTGCTTGAAGGAATTGGATCATCTCTTTCAAAATGTTTACTTCTGTTCAACTTATTAAGCAGATAATTCAAAGAAAGTACAGATCATATTCTTGAGAGACAATGATTTACAATATCTCTATTTTCTATGTAGGTATGGATGGGTTTATACATAAGTGATTATTGGTAGAAAGGTATCTACGAAAACTACAAACTTGTGAAAATTTTCATCAGTTCCTTCTAGGTGTTTGATGTCTTCTATAGCCTGGTCGATGGACTCAGATCTTTGTAACCTGTGACCACATTTGATGACTAACTGCTTGAGACAAGAACGCAACTCTTCTGCAGATAAATCATCTGCCATGACAAACCTGAATACGACAAATATCTTTGGAATCCTGGCACAATGCAGGTATACACACCATTATGTGTACAAGTGTCACCTATTGGTTACAGCAAATATTAGTCCTTTGCATTGTATTTAAACTTACTACAACTTGTAATTTATTTAGATGTGATTGTACTTTGTCTTAAATGTATCTACGTTCAATGTGGTAATGTATCAAACAGAAAATATAGACGACAACAGCTAAAAAAACTTGAACATAACATGCCACTTGACAGCATCTTCAAACAAACGTACATTAATTTACTCAAATAAACAGGTTTCTATTACACATTTCCTGTGAAGTTATCGAATGATATAAGCATATGGCAGAGTTGATTGAGACTGTATATAGATATCGGGGAAAAGGCTACTGATATTCGTAAAATCATACTTTTTTCTTCAAGCAAGCAATGTGTTGATGTTTTCGGACGCCATGTTTCAACAAGTGTTGAGAAATGAGGTAGCCATATTATGATTGGCTATCTAAGCTTTCGACCTGAAATCGAGCCAATAGGATAAGTCGTATTAAAAGGCTTTGGAACACCTGTCAATAGAAACAAAACACAACTTGACAGATGTAGGCAGGGAGCACTGAAATGTATTGATTTTTATCAGAGGCAGCAGGTTGCGGTGTTTCTTTTTAAATAAAACTCTGTTTATACAATTAATATAACAGATGCAAATGAACTTCTTGCATGGCAATATATAGCCTAAACAGTTTAAAAGAAACTTGTTTTAAAATAGACTTTAGTCTGACAGTCTAAATAATACTTAAAAGTATTTTTTAGTCAGATTTTGTTCACGCTATGGATACAGGGATGAATGAACAGCCCAACTAGCGGGTAGTTTGGCTAATATTTAGAGTGACTATTTCCCCCCATAAATTATCTAATCTGACAAATGGCATGAATTTCCTTTTTGCCAATCTAAGATACTTTTTTCCCAGGTAACTTAATTAATTAGTAATGTTTATATTTTGAAGTGCAAATAATTCATTTAAAAAAAAGAGAAAAACACAAATAGTCGAAAACTAGTAAGTCATATTTTTCCTTGGAAAAACTGTCAATTTAGTTGGTATACTCCAACAGAAACTAATAAAAAACCACTTTAACACAAATATCATTATTCAATACATTATAAGTTTATTTTAAAACATTATGAAACTTTTTCCAATCAATTTTTATATACACTGTACATTTTTTTTCAGTGATGCTAGAAAAAAAAGAGAACATGGCAACAATAAACAAGAATCACAGTTGAACATATTTTCTGACATTTTACAGAGCCCTTGTGTGTCCATTTAATAACTGAACATCTATGGTATACTTAAAGCATCTCCCTTTCCTAGAAAATGGTCTTAAAGTTCACCTCCAAGATTTCTGATGGTCATAGTACTAAGCCTAGCCAGAGGGGGGGGGGGGGGGGGGGGGGGGGGGGGGGGGG
>JAVSBT010321073.1:12951-26811 GCA_033118115.1 Pharyngocirrus eroticus
ACAACCCCCCCCCCCCCCCCCAAAAAAAAAGACAAATTAAAAAGTGTATACGCTGAGGGGTATATGCCACAAGATAAAGGGAAATACTGAAAAATTAGTTGAGACAAAAGAATTCTACTAAATTAAAATATCACAACTTGTACAACTATGTATGTAAGCAAAGTATATCTGTCCTCATACCTCTGTGTTGTCTAATACTAAAACTTATTATGACATCAAGAACTTATATATCAACACAAAAGTAGACCCCACTCTCTTTACATCAACATTTTAACTGCAGCTTTATTAAAAAAACTCAAATTCTTTGTCTAAGAATAATAATCCCAATGGCTCAAATCATAATTACATAATCTTAGAAGATAAGATATAGTGTGAATAATAATGTTTATAATCGTAAATCAATATCCTCACATTTGTTACATACTCTTTAGATTCGACATGAAATCTTGAGAAATAAAAAGTTTAAATCTAGGTATACATCTCACTCTGACACAGTGTGATTATCCGATATGTACCATAAAGTTCATACCAGAGGACCATAAATAGTTCTTTCATTGTGACCATGAAGGTGATCATAATTTGGTTTCCTTTTTTATATATCATCACCACATCTTTGTTAAATAGTAATTTTCGTATAAATATATTGACCCTTAGTATTTATATTATTTTTCATTTCATCTATTCATTCATAAAATACAAATCTGAGTATGAATCTTATTAAACACCATTTCCATGTTTAATATTGACCTTTCTATCATTCAATTTTTCAACTGATAGAGAGAGAGACCTGGTAAGCACTAGTAACCATTCACCTCAATAACTATGCATTTCATTGGATAATTTCATTTGAGAAGATTCAGTTCATTTGTGTTGCTAAAATTGTGGCTTTTTGTAAAAATTATTAACTCCATTCAATCCCACCTAGTTAGCATGAACTGCTGGTGGTTGCTGTGGAATCAATGACGAAAAAAATGTTGAAAAAAATGACCAAGCAATTGTGATGTAACCTGGAGCCACTGGTTGTTCTGGTTCAACTTGCGATTCTGTTCCACTGCTGTCATTATCTGCAACCTACAATGACAAACAAAACACAACCAAATGAATACTCACATTTGTATTTATATAATTCTGGATGTACAGAATAAATTTGGTAGGGATATAGTTTTTCACTTATTTGAATGAAACATATCTCATTCATATTTACTTTTCTTTTACAACAATACACTAAGTTCCTTTAGTCTATTTCTGTAGTACAATAAACCATGTTGTTTTTCAGCCTATTCCTGTAGTATAGTGATTGATACTGTATGTATTTGTGAAATTGGTCAAACAGGAAATCATTAGCATATTCATATTTTTCTATTATATAAAGGGAACTCTTTAAAGGAAAACAGGGCCATAGAAAAAATGATTATGATGTGGGTATACTGTGAATAACCATTAAATTCAATAGTAGACGTCAATAGCTATAACAATGCACGTTGACTGAGGTTCATAGCAATGCTGGTAGCTTTTTCTTGGTTTATTCTGTAGCATTTTAATTGTTGTTATGAACTGAAAAAAAGTCCAAATTGGTTATGTAATAATGTATCTTTTTGTGCTTCTTGTTGCCTTAACTTGCCAATTTATGAATTATTCTGCTTTTGTCTAAATATTTTCTATTCATTTTCTACATTTCTTTTCTGTTATTTTTAACGCAACATTTAAAAACCTGACTTACAACTGATCAATTTTTTGGGGTTATAAACTGGTATATTTTTCATCCAAAAAAACGTTGTGACTAAAACAATTTCTCACCTGTTCCTGATCATTTTCTTCTGGGTGTGGGGGCACTGGAGCTTGTTCAGGTTCTTGTAGTACTGCTGCATTCTGTTCTCTCTGTTCCTCTTGTTCTCTTCCAACTCTCCTTCTAACTGAGAACCACCCTGCTTGATACCTGATCAAAAGAAAGTTCAAACCAAATAATAGTAGGGAGTATGCAGGTTCTAGGTATCAATAATGGGGGCAATTGTCAAATGACATAAGTAAACATTATGTAACCTAGCACTTTTGGGATTTTGCACAGCAGTTTGTATCTCTACAATATTTAAACTGGTGAAACTTGCATAGCAGTTAGGCAATTTTGTATAGCAAACTGCTATGCAAACCAAGGTAAATTATTTCCTGATTAAACATAAAAACAATATCTACTTTGACCCTGAATTAATATCTTTTCAAAAGTATGGAAGTTAAATGATTGTTAGGAAAAAGCACTTTACTTTACTCTAGATTTAAGTCTTCCAACGATGGCCTCAACCAAAGGTTTTGTGAGCTGTCACATACCTTTGTTGAATCTTCCCCCCCTCCCAATCTTTTCCCAAAGTGAGATGGAAATATACTTACATGTAAACCAAGAAAAATAAACTGAACACCACTACAAATCTTCCCAATGTTGAATAAAAGTAAACAATACTAAGTAGAACAGCTACTCTGCTGAAAGTGTACACCCAATCTAACCAATCTCTATTTCCACCTTCTTCATCATCGTCATCTTCAAACATAGGCCCAGCCCCTGCATTCATCCTAACTTGTTGATTAGCAGGTCTTTGATTGGGTCTATTGTTAACATCCTGTCCTTGATTTTGTTGAAGGTTTTCTGGTGTGTCAGGCATTGCTGGCGTAGGTGTTGTAGGGGGTGTTGGGTATCCTGCTTGTTGGTACAGTTGCATGTATTGTGCCATCTGCTGTGTGTACACCTGCTGCATCCAGGCTATTTGCTCAGGGGTATAGGCACCCATCATATTAGGGTAGCCTCCAGCAAAACTTGTGAACATATTTGACATGTGAGCACTAGAAAAAGAGAGATACAATATATCAAAAACCCTTTGAATATCAAAACTAAACATTATTATCATATATTTGTGGCATTTATTGATAGAAACATTTGGAACAATTCCTAGATTGTTGAATTTTTGACTGTTTTTAATGTTGTACAAAGCAACTTACCCTTGCATTTGCTGATACATATCTGGGGTTGGAGTTGGCATTGCACTTGGGGAAGTTTGCAACAAAGGCGAGTGGGAGTGTCTATGTCTCACTCCATCTGTTCTTGGGGTGGCTGGGGCTGAGGGCACAGGAGAATTTCTATGAGATGAGTCTGTACTTGTGAAGGACTGCAAGAAAGTCAAAACAGAAAACAACATTGAATACTAGTAGTTACAAGCATACTAAGATCTGATAAGTACCAATTTCCATGTGGTAATAATGAGCATATCACTGTAGATGTATTAGATCTTTGTGATAAAATATAAGATTTAAAATGGTCACAACTAATGTAACCACCTGTCATTTTCACTGCAATATCATTTTCTTTTATTTCGTAATGTATCTTTACAAAAACAATTTTTAAAGCAAGAATTTTTAAGTTGTGTCATTTTTGAAATCAATGTGGAGTAGATCTTTGTGATAAGTTTTATAATGTTTCAGTTTCCTTTTCTTCTTAAAATTGTATAAAAAAGCTGAGTATTGTTTACAATATTATTTATTAATCTAGCAACACAAATTCAAATTCATTTAGTGACATGACCTTGGTTTATAACACTAACAATGAAAGTGAATCATTCTAGTTGAACACATTCATGAGCAGCTTTGTGACCTGGGTTCAAACTTCCAATTGAGCTTGATTATTCCAAAGTGTAGAGTTAATTTAAAGTTTGGTAGCTCTAAGAAGCAGTTACAACAGAAAAAAAAACCATCCTATCACACACTATACAATAATACTATTGTTACAGCATAAATATATTTCATCATCAATGCCATCCGAAAGTTTCTACAAGCAAGGATTAATTAAAAATAAACTGATAGAAAACACATCTGTTACAATGTTAATCTACAGAATATAGATTCAAATAAACTTACTGTAGAAGATGATAGGGGTGTTGAAATTTCTGCAGTAGGAACATCTGTGACTGAAGGAGAGCATACTAAATGCACTGTATGTGTGGACTGGTCTGTGTGGTATTGCCTAAGTACATCTTTTAAGGTGAGGTGGTCACTCAACAATCGGCCAGAATATATTAGTTTTTGCTGATGTTCTTGCTGAAAAAAATTAAAAGAAGATTCTAAATGCTTCTAATATCCTGTCATAATAAACCAATAAAGGGTGAAAATATCAACAGCTATGCAGCACTAATAGAACTTAACAATGGTCAAATTGTCTTACAGACCCTTAGCAAAAGATAACTCTATACAAATTATAAATAGTGTCTATATATTTTGAACGAAGCTCATCTTGTTGATATTTTAGATGGTAGGATTATATAGTAGGGACTTCTTAGTACATATTTTCCATAAATCAATTGACACTCAAAACAAGGCAATGACCACCAAAAGTCCATTCCAAATCAATTTGTGGAACAATGGATGCAATCAAACCAATTTTTCATGATTGACAAAAAAAAATTATATAATAATATTGTTAATTTATATAACACAAATTACATCTGTTTCTATGAGCTTGATGAGAATAAATGGCTCTTAAGTTCTTTCTTGAAGGCCTGGATGGTACCAGGTAGTGGCTTTTATGTCAAATTTAGGCAACAAAATTCATCAAAAATTCTGTAGGATTATAAACATACATTCTTGGTAAAAAATAGAGAAATTTAAAGAGGTTATTTGTACAATGTAAGATATTTTGTCATACTCCTTGAAAATCTAAATATCTCACTCCTTTCTGTCATGTCAATGTGAATGGACGAATGAAGTCTTATTTACTTTGAGATAATAAATAATCAAAGAGATCGATCAATCAACTCTATTTGTTATGCCAAAAAATCCATTGACAAGTTAATCAATTTGGCATGGCCTAATATACATGTTGAATTGTATTGATACCTATTTACACATTTGTTGGAATATTGTTGAGGTCAAAAAAGTTTCAAAGAGTGTCAAGATTAAAACCATATTATGAAGATATTTGAAATTGATTGAATGTTGACCGGAATCTCATAAGCAATACACCTCTTTGACTTTGTAAACAACACTAAGCCATGTATGTTGTTTACATTTGGTACGTTTGTAAATTATAGATTTATCAATTGATTGCAAGTTCTCCATTTAGATAGTCATGAATACAAATGATCACAATTATTGTTAGACAAAGCTTGATTAACGTCTATTTTGAAAACTAAAACCGAAGGCACTCACTGGTTTGCTAGGATATACATTTGACAAATGTTCCTTCAATTTCCTTATTGTCCAATCCAATCCGCATTCCACCATATGATCTGCAACTTTTTGATTTGGTGCTTTCACAACTAATGTCACTGGTAAGCTTAGTAAATCCATTTTGAACACAATAAATTTATATATTTCTTTGAAGTTTTATGAATTAATTTTGTGAAAGTGTCTCAATCAGTCTATATGTATTCACAGGGATTTCTTACAAAACCATGTCACTGTGATCCTTGGTTAATTATCTGTGTACACTGTCTGAAATACAAACCAAGACAACACAATAAAATGATAGTTGTTTAATTAATGTGGGATTCGATAACAAAAAAGAAAATTATCCCCTCACATGAGTGGTTATAACCTCTAATTTGTTACCTAACTATGGTGCTCTCTGATCATAAACAAGAATCAAGATTGACAGCTATCGAATGATACTATTCGGTACTCACGGAAAACATAGCAATGCCTTCCTAAGTTTTTGAATAAAAACAATTGTTTCATAGAATATATACCTTCTATCGTAAGTAAGCCTTTTTAATAATATCCAAGGATTAAGAAGTACCTGCATCAGTGAATTTCTCCCCACACCCATTTCGTTTCACTGTGTTCTAGAGTCGTCCTTGTAGCTCTTATTTTGATGACGTTTCAGGGATAGCCATCGATCTCTATTTGGCCAAATTTGATTGGAGGATTTATCGACGGAAAGTGCCGACAAATCTGTCTTTGAAATAATCTTATTTCGGTATAAATCAATGACATTCTGTATAGATTTGCGATATTTTTAACATTTTGGAAGGTATTGATGTAATGATATAAGCAGATTTGATAAATCTATATACTCGTTTCTCAGCCGGGATTTACCGACGATTCACATGTTATAAAACATAAACAATCATGGCTTCGAGAGAGGAGGGTATGGGTGATGCGTGGCAAACTCCGCGCACCTTGTTAGAATTGAAAAAAGATTTACTGGAAGAACGAATTGAACCAGATGAATATTTCGCAATGTTTCTTTCCCTCGAAGACCACGGAGATACTAGAGGTATGTTCGTGACAGCAGTAAAAGACCTTAGATATAAGCGCCCAGAATTACATAAACATCTCGTTGACATGTACGAAACATATTATGCACAAGAATTATATGAGTGTCAGAAATCTTTCTCACTAGCTGACGTCTATGTTGAGAAACAAATCATTAATGCTAGCCCATGCAACGACGATGATGACAGTGAATGTTGTGAAGAAATAGAACTAGAGTTAGCGAGGGAAAAGTTTCATGATTTATATCAAGAAAAGATGTCCCTGCTTCCACAAGAGCTAAGAGAGAAACAATCAGCATTTGATTGGAGAGATCCACAAGGCCTGAATCAGCCAAATAATGTGACCCCATTTAATTTCAGTGATTTACGGGAACCAAAGACTAAAAAAATAAACTCTAAAAATGCTTCAAATAGACGTAGAATGTTACAAGCAAATAGTGAGAACCATACGAAAGAATTTGAAACACTAAACAAGATGTGGGCTCAACAGCCGTCAAACATTATGTCAAAGCATACTTTTGTCTCCCGTGTTAAAGAAGCTCAACGTGTAGACTTAGAGGATCTTCTGAAAAAAGCGATGGTTAATATTAATGCTGCTACTACGTCTAATCAAGATGCAAATAAATCTATGCCGATGGCTGTTGTTCCAAAAGAAGCAAATAGGATTGTTAATGCTGCTATTACGTTTAATCAAGATGCACATAAATCTATGCCTTCAAACATTTCTAGCTCTACAACAAGTACCACCAATAAAGGGAAAACAAAAAAAAAGGCTGTAGCAAAACCTGTTATCTATTGGATTAGAAGAGATTTACGTGTTTATGATAATCCAGCTCTAGTAGAAGCTTCAGAAATGGGTTGTCCCGTGATCCCAGTATTCCTTTGGTCTGAAGTTGAAGAAGGACCAGAAGCAGCAGGGGGTGCCACCAAGCTCTGGCTACACCATGCTCTCAAAGGCTTAGATATTAGTTACAGGGAAAAATATGGGAGTCATATCATTTTCAGAAAGACAAACTCTTGTCTTAAAGAAATACAAAAAATTATTGAAGAAACATCTGCTAAGACTGTTATATGGGACGACTTATATGAACCCCAATTGAAAGCAAGAGACGACAAGATTCAAAAGGCTCTGGAAAAAAGGAAACTGTCCGTAAGAAGATTTCATTCATACCTCCTTCATCAGCCTGGAAATGTCAGCGTAGACGATGTGGGGATGAGAGGTATTGGATCAGTAACACATTTCATTGAATGCAGCAGACGGTCTGCTACAGAATCAATTGGTCATCCCGTTGATCCCCCATTATCACTCTTGGCACCTGATGCATGGCCAGCAACTCAAAGTCTTGATGATTTGCAGCTAGCAAGAATGCCAAGAAGAAAAAATGGAACAGTGGTAAGTCAGGATTTAAAATAATTCTCAAAAGACAAAGGCAAGGACTAGAAAATAATTAAGTTTGATTTCCGTATTATTTTTTTCATTGATTCTACATGTCCTGCAGTCACACTGCTATCATTAACAAGTTTGGGGGAAAAATATGATGAAAATAAAAAATATGCGTGCCAATATTCCTCCAAATGGGAAACAGTACTGACATTTTATTCTAATTCAATGCTTAAGGTATTTTGTAGATCATTTTTATACATGTAAATGAATAAGACTGTTGCAGGGAACATATTTAGTGACTCAAAGGTGAATAGATTTTTTGGGAATTTGCATAGCAGTTTGGCAATTCTGTGTAGCAAACTCCTATGCAAATCAAGGTAAATTATTCCCTGCATTTGAAGATATTGGTCTTTTAAAGCACTCCCCACAATTTAATTTCTGTCATGATTTTGTTTTTCTTCGTCTCTAGATTGATTGGGCAGCACCCATCAGAGAATCATGGGACTTCAGTGAAGATGGTGCATATGAGGCACTGCAATTATTCATCTCTGATGGTACGTAGAAAATGAAAATATTAATTATTTCTAAGTAAACATTTTTCTTATGTTTGATGCCTATATAAGCTAATTCATTTTGTTCAATTTTTCAATTTATTTAAGATTTAACTCTAGTATCATGAATCTTTGTGGTTACTATTCTGTTTGGATAGGCTAATTTGTATGTGGGCTTAATCTGCTACAATAATTACTGAATTATAACATCATCATTTACTAAACGCTTATTCAACCAGGGTAGTTAGTTCAGGTCCTAGAACTATTACCGACAACCCACAAAGAACGTTTTTTTTTCTTCAATTTTTTTGTCATTGAAGTTACCTGTTTTGCAGCTACTGCATGTTCAAGTTTATTTTTGACTCTAAGTCTAAATGCATGGGCATGATGGCCATGGGGAGAAATACTGGAGATGAAGTCTTAATTATTATCTATTTTTTTAAAAAAGGAATCAGAAGATATGAAAAGGAATCAAGTAGAGGAGATCAAAGAAATACCTGCAGAATCTCACCATACCTCCATTTTGGACAAATCAGTCCAAGGACCATTCTGGAAGAAGCCAGGAGAAAAAAATCTCCAAAGTTCCTAAGGAAGTTAGCTTGGAGAGATTTATCCTATTGGCTGTTAACTTTGTTTCCTACAATGGACTCGGAGCCTATGCGTCCTCATTACAGGGTAAATTCCTACATGTTGCCTACTGTCATTTTAATGCAAGAACCTAAGAGATTTTAGCATATAGCAATGTGCAGATGAGAGAAAATGCAGTCCGTAAAGTGATTATTGAATTGGCAAATGTGGTTTTTCCAAATATACACAGACCCATTCTCTAGCAGTACACAAATTTACATTATTATCACTCATGTTGAAAAGGAACTTAGTTTATATTTTTCTTATGCTTCTAGTTACAAAGATGGAGTAGTGATAAAGCGCATCTTAAAGCCTGGCAGAAAGGAAACACAGGCTATCCACTGATAGACGCAGCCATGAGAGAACTCTGGCTGACAGGATGGTGCAATAACTACATGAGACATGTTGTGGCGTCTTTCTTGTTGTCTTATTTGCATATCCATTGGATTGAAGGCTTCAAATGGTTCCAGGTATGTTTGTGCTTGTTAGGTTACTTTATTATTTCAGTGCATTTTGTTGAAATTTAATGTACTAAGATTTTTGCCTTGTGATGAAAGGTACTGTATAAAAGACACAATTAATGATTAACACAGTGTTAGATTTAAAAATGTTGTCTGCCATATTGGATAGCATGTTCAGTAAGAAAGTAGCCTTTTTTTTCTTTTCACCATAGCTAGATAATATATTATAAAGGGCATTACACAAACAGTGAGTTCCCTGCACATTTCTTCAGTTGTATCAGAGACTGAGAGTTGCTTTTCATCAAGCCAAAGTTGTGATGTGCTATTTTACTGGGATTTAAATTGCAGTAGAATCACTGTGTATGTGTGTGTGTCTATGATGGAATCAAAATAGTCTTTGAACTAAATGTACATTATTATTAAATGTATCATCATAGTTCAAGAGTTACTTAATGATGTTATGATGATCATAAATATATTTGCAGGATACTTTAGTAGATGCTGATGTCGCCATTAATGCTATGATGTGGCAGAATGGAGGCATGAGTGGTTTAGATCAGTGGAATTTTGTGATGCATCCAGTGGATGCTGCAATGACATGTGATCCAAAGGGAGACTACATTAGAAAATGGGTGCCTGAACTTGCTGACCTTTCAGATGATCATATACACAGACCGTGGACATGCCCTCCATCCATCTTGAAAAGGGCTAAAGTTAATCTAGGTAAGAATAAGGCCTTATAAAACCTTGTTTCAAGGATGATTGACCAGGGTTATGACAAAGTAGCTTGATATGAGTTAAAAGTCGTCAAACAATAAAGCCTTACGGGTAAATTACTGGTGGACCAGAATTATTATCCCCATTATAAACTATTGTCCATTTTTCAAATTTTAGTCATTCATTGATAAACATGCTATCCCCCTTTATGTTATATTCTAACAGTAAAAAACTCTGGGAATTATTCATTAATTTGGGACTTCATTACTTGTTCTAATGGATTGATAATATATTGTTTACAGGGGGTAATTACCCACAAAGGATTGTGACAGATTTGGAAGCAGCCAGGGAACAGTCCTTGAAGGATGTGGTTGAAGTGAGACTAAGATTTGGAAGGGAACTAGTCTGTCCCCATACTGGAAATGATCTAGTGCTGCTTCCTGGTGGTAGAAAACTACCTGTGATTACAAGAAAAGAATTCAAGTATAAAACCAGTCACCCAGAAGCTAAAGACAATCCCCACAGTGCAGTACTTAAAGGTTACAGGAGTAGAAAGAGGGACGAAGCTATTGCTTTTGCTAACAAAGTAGACTTTAAAGCCAGTACTATGGATGAATGTGTTCAAAGAAGAGAAAGGTCTGAGAAATATTCCATGAAAGCAGAAAAGTTCTGATGTCAGATGCAGACTTTTTCCTGATGTTATATAGTAGTCATTGTATAGAATTGAATAGTCAGTTTGCCTATATAAATTGTTTTATCCAAGAATATAATGAATGCATATCCACATTATGAACATTTAATACTCAATGAAAACAATTTTTCCAAGAATATGTCTACCTCAAATTATACCTGTGATCTGAATGTCTTCTCATCTTGTTGTGTATATGTAATGTATGCAAGAAAGAATGTACCTATTGATGGTGTAAAGAATAAATTAAAAATGGTCTACCTCAAATTTAAAAAAAGATTGACTAGAGGATTTATAACACTTGATACATACAATTTTATAAACTGTAAGTGTGATAAAAAGGTGGTTTGGTATTTTTTACACTGCTTTAAATGATTGTGAGAACTCCATTTATTGATGCCAAAAAACTTAGTGTATGTGGGACTGCTATTATTACAATTAGATGACCTTTATATAATAAAACCGGTCACTTTTAAATGTTTGATTTGATCAATGTGGTAAATACTTGAATGACGAAAATGTGATTGTCTACAAGACTACAGTCTACTTTTAATTTGACGTCTCTAGTCTAATTTGCAATTGGATTAACATTTGTATTACATATTTATTTTTAGAATTAAATAATGAACTTTGAAACATAGTTTTTTAAAAATAATTCCTTACCTCTTCCAATTATCTCAAAAAAATGTTTCAAATTTGATTCATTAATTCTACATTTGCTAATATTTATTTGTATTTACCAATTTAGGAATAAAACAATTCAATAAGTTAATCTGCCTAAAGTGTAACTTTATTTTTTATTTGAAATGAATAATACAAAAGCTTATTTCTCTATCTAATTTTTTAATATGGACAAAGTTCACACTAACATGCCATTATTTTTTTACTAATTTGGTACTTGACATTGCTTCGACATAATTCTATTGTATGGAAGACTGGTTGACCTTAACCGCGCTTTTGCACTTAAATTTATCGTACACACTATGAATATGATAATCATGGATCGATTCTTCTGATAGATAAACAAACATGTAATATACTTGAAAGTATTCTTAATCTTTTAAATCCTTTATTGCGGCCATGCACTTGGATACAAATCTTAAATTAAATAAGGTCTGATAATCAGATATGTCTTTTTATAATATAGTATATTTTTAGTAATGATGCTAATAATAATAATCCATGGTATACAAATACATGTACAGAGTATCATTTATGGATTTATACATGGAATCAATTTCACAACCAGTTGCAAATGTGACAAGTTTTTCAAAAGGGGACACTGAAATAATAGAGGGTTAAGTTTTATGCTCTATGTCCCACCATAATGTCTTTGCCTTAAAATGGATCTTGGATCTTTTCAATCTGTTCCCATAATCGTTATCTATTAGACCATTGTTGATTGTGTCTAGTAAGAGACAAATGTTTATGCTGTTACTAATGATATTTCTCAATTCAATCCCCCCGCCCCCCCCAAAAAAAATATATATACATAACAATAAAAAGCTTGGAAAAGCTTAAATGTAAAAAATAGAGCAAGCAGTAAAATGCACAGTCTGATGCACAGTAAAACAATATTAGAATTGTGACTTGATTTTTGAGACCTTGAATAACAGAATTCATACATTTTCTGAAACATAATTTTACACTGTGGCTATGATTCATTCTATTATCAAAAATTATCAGTCTTAAATTGATGATATATACTTTCATGTAAAAAAATATGAAAACATAGATTTATATCATTGTTGAGTGAAGTGGGGGTGATTATGAAAAAACAAGTAGCAAAGGCTATGGTGGGATACTGGCCTGTGTCAGACAGAATCCTGATTATCAAATTAGAAGGAAAGCCCTTCAACATAACACTTATACAAGTTTATGCTCCAACCCAAAGTCATAGTGAGGAAGAAATAGAAGCTTTTTATACAGACATGCAAAATGCATTAAAAGTCCACAAAACAGGTGAAATAGTTATCATCATGGGAGACCTAAACGCAAAAGTTGGCAAGGGAAAGGTTGAAAGTGTTGTTGGAGAATATGGACTGGGCAAGGGGAATGAACGAGGAGAAAAATTAATCGATTTTTGCCAAGAGAATAACATGGTAATCCTCAATACATGGTACAAGCAACATGCCAGAAGACTATACACCTTGAAGAGTCCTGGAGATATTTACAGGAATCAAATTGATTTTATAATGATAAATCAAAGATTCAGGAACTGTGTACAAACCATCAAAACATACCCAGGAGCAGACATCAACTCAGATCATACACCATTAGTGATGAAACTCAATGTTAAGCTCAAGAACATGCAAAAAAAGAATCCTCGGGAGCATCTAGATATGGATATGCTAAAAGAGGTAGAAATAAGGAACAAGTATTCAGTGTCTGTCACTAACACATATAATACTCTGGTCACTGATAGCCCTATACAAGTAACAGACACAGATGCAGAACACCAATGGCAAATAGTAAAAGAATGTCTCCAAACAGCAGTTAAGAAATCACTACCAAAGGCCAAGAAAAAGGGAAAGCAAAAATGGATGACAGAAGAGATATTAGACCTCATGAAGGAAAGGAAAAGACACAAGGGTACAGACAAGTACAAAGAGTTAAACAAGAAAATAGTAACAGAATGTAAGGTAGCAAAAGAAAAATGGTGGACAGAGAAATGTGAAGAAATAGTAACACTAGAGAAACAGCATAGAAGTAGAGAACTACACTGTAAGGTAAAGGAGATTACAGGACAAAATAAAAGGACAAAGGGTAATGGACTCATCAAGAATAAAGCTGGAGACATACTATTTGAAGAAAAGGAGATTTCCAAAAGATGGATGGAATATATAAGTGACCTTTACAATGATGAGAGGCCAATGAAACCAAGTCCTCCAAATGATGATGGTCCTAAGATCTTAACATCTGAAGTGACAGCTGCTATCAAAGCAATGAAAGATAGGAAAGCAGATGGAAGAGATGAAATAACAACAGAAATGTTGAAATCACTGGATGAAATGGGCATTATAATGATAACTAATCTATGTAACATAATATACGATACGGGGAACATACCTAGGGAAATGATAGAATCTGTGTTTGTACCTATTCCAAAGAAACCTAAAGCAATGAACTGTTCAGAATTTAGAACAATAAGCATAATGTGTCATGTAACAAAAGTATTATT
>JAVSBT010321185.1:0-11671 GCA_033118115.1 Pharyngocirrus eroticus
CTACATCCCATGTAATGATGTATACATAAACACTGATGTATTTATAAAAAACAGACACATGGCCGTTACAGCAATGAGAACAGGTTTATACAAGGGTCAACACTGATGCAAAGTAGTGAAATGCAATGGACGGTAACATCATAAAAGGATGAAAATATCTTGTGCAAAAAATCACTTTTATGTACACCTCAAAGGAATCCTTTGATAAAAAATCAACTGATGATAACTGTCTATCTGCTTTAGCAATAGCCTTGAAAATATTTCTCATCATCATTCTCACATGTTAAAACTTTGGGATAAGTAATATAATCACAATAAAGTAAATAGTTCTTAAAACAAGATTGATTGATTGATTGATCAATCAATCAATCCTATTCAATAACTGCAAACTTATTCAAATAGATTGAATGCTAATCTGCATTTGTTATTCTTTTTTATTGCAAATTTTCATAGATAAAATTTACATCTTTATTATTGTATGTAAATATGATATAAAAGTAAACATATAAACATTTTGATGCAATGCATTTACTGATATCTGCATTTTATTTTGATTTGATAGAAAAATTTCTATAAGATAATTGAAAAAATTACTATCAAATTATCTAAAATGATTCTATCTAAGCTTTGTTTCTAATCATTTTTAAATGTTTGGGATTTCATGGGTATTTATCCACATTGGAAATGCCCTAGAAATGTTACAAAACATTGTTTTATGATTAGTTTTTAAAAATTGGACCCTTTTCATATTTCTGCCATTTTCTTGGCATGTTGGGGGTAGGGATAGATATTGAACTGAGGATATATTTCAATTATCTTCCTTTAAGGATCATCCTTGCATAACAGCTAAAAACATAGAAACAAACAAACGTAAGCATTAACACTTAATTTGATCAAGCGAGGATAACTGAGTAGTGTTGTTTTAACATAGCTTTCTACCAAAAACAACCAATTATGAAATATTCATAGAAAAATTAATGAATACAAAAATAATGTTATTAGATGTTAATCAAACAATGCACAGCACTTCTCTTTCTCAAATGAGTAGATGTTTATTTTAGCTGTTAATTTGGTATCAGCAAAAAATCATTTATCAATCCCTAGCGAATAATATCTTACATTTTATTCTTTATTGCATATCTCAATATGTATATGCTTACACACAACAAAATCTAGATTTTATGATAATGATTCAAAGTAAAATCATTAGAAAACGATGGGGAATATCACATTGTCTATGAAATGTATATCATTGTTTATATCTCAATGACTTTCATGATCATTCCCATACTTTGATTTTTGTAATTATTGTGCCGTTGTTAAAGCCACATACAATGTTGCCATCCCTGTCTATGTCAATTCCAATTGGTAAAGTTTTTTTATTTAATTTGACACATCCTTGAAACTTGCCATCTTTGATGACTTGCACTCTGTTGTTATAAATGTCCGAAATGTAAATGTAATCATCACTATCACAGCAGACACCATACGGGTTATTCAGTGTCATATCACCTTGACCTTTGTATTGCCATGATAATACGCCATGTTGGTCATACACTTGTATGGTACCCGAAGAGCAATTTGATACAACTAGATCACCACCAGATGTCAACGCTAGATATCTAGGTTCTTTAAGGTCAGGATGTGTGCCTTGTGGTATGAATACCTTTGCTTTTGTTTCATTGGAATCGCATTTGTAAATGGCATTAGTCCCTGTATAAGAAATGAAACTGTTGCCCTCATCATCTATGGCCAGACCTTTGTATCCCTGCCATGGCCTTGGTAAGGTGATGGTTTTCGTTACTTTTCCTTTGAAGTCCATAACAAGAATATTTCCATTTGTATCACGATTACTGACATATAAAGTATCACCCTTGGCGACCACATTCCAAGCATTCTGTAACTGACTACATTTAATTTTTTCTTTAGACTTTCCATCACTGTTGTACACTTGAATAGTTGATCCACTAACTGCTACAATGTCTTCATTTTCAGTCACTGTCAAATCCCATGCACAACCAATACCTGAATCTACAGAAAACAAAACCTTTGGTTCTTTCATCCATTTCCTTGTTTTGACTTGAACTTTCCCAAATGCCTCTGCAATGAATGACTCTGTTTTCTCAATCTGAGGATCATCTATTTCTAAAATTTTAATTTTCAAAGTTTTGTTCTTTTTTTCATTCATTTGATCTTTCATTTTCTTCATGATATCATGTTCATGTTGCAAGAATTCTGCTTTGTCACTGTATTCAAGAAAGGCTTGGGTATAACTCACAATAGAGTCTGTACGAATGATTCTATTCTTGATTTTATTCAATGTCATCTGAATAGAAGTGCCCTCTGTCTGGAAGTGACCTTTGATTTCTGTCAGTTTGTCCTGTTTGACCTTTTCAATTATGTCAATGAAAAGTGCAGCTCTGTGATAAACCTCATTTTCAAGACGTTCTTCGAGTTCCTTATTTTGCCCTTGACCTTGTTCCAGAACCTTTGCAAACTCTACATCAAGTTGTTTAAAATCTAACAGCTTAGTCACATGATCAGATATAGCAGTAACCTTTATATCATTGATTTCATTGGTAGTTCTACATGTATGGCCACTTGGTTTATGTTCTGCATCAACACATACTTCACATGCTAAACATTTACATTCTTCACAGTAATACTCTAAAACCATTGCTGTGTTTGGTTTACTGTGAGTAGGACAGAGAGGTTTCTTTGCAGTTTCAATCTCACTTTTGTATTTCCCACCTTGAATGTCCTTCACAGGTGCAAGGCTATGCAGCCGTGTCATTGTGCTTTTTGTGTGACCTACTTTACATTCATCACATGTAACTTCACCACAATCCAGACATTGGAAAGTTCCGGGAATCTTTTTGTTTTCAAACTTACACATCACACAGTCAGCTGTATCTTTGGTTTTCTGGAGAATATGATAAAGAACATCTTCTGAAAGTTGATCTACATCCTTCTTGGCCAATGGAATGGAAAGATTACACTTTGAACAGATAAACTCATTCCTGTCTTGACCAACTTTTGTCTTGATACATGCTGTACAGAAGGAGTGAAGGCATGGCAACAGTTTAGGATTTTGGAGTGGATGGTTTCCAAGGCAACAGGTCATTTTAGCGTCAAAAATGTCTTGAGTCTTTGTATAAACACCATCCATTCTAAAATATAATGAATTATAACATCAATTTCAAAACTGTATCTATTTTCATATTACCATACTGTTTAATGACCATTAGAGAACATTCGGCTTTAAATGTAGACACTACAGAAAAAGAAAAGTGTTACAAAGACTGCACTGAAAGAGCAAGATCATCTTGTATTGTAAAAAAAGCCTCTTTATATTTCTAATTTATAACCTAAATGTGCGTCACAAGTCGACACAGTTGTTAATTCATTTTGTTTCCTAAATTAGAACAAAAAAAAACATTAAAAAAAAAGCACATAATAAAAATATGACAAATGCGTAAAAACTAAAAATATACATGTATTATATTCTAGAAACATGAAATTATTCATATTTGTACTATAGTCTGTAATTATGTACCTAATAAGTTACAGTGAACAATTGGTTTATAAACTTTCACTGTTGATATTTGATCTGTGACTAGTTGATGAGTTTCATAGCTTATATTACTTATATTATCGCCCAGATGGCCATTGACATTTTAAAGCTGTAATTCCTATGATCTAGTGAAGTTTTAACATTCATAACGTACCTTGTTTGGTTCTCAAAACAATGCCAATACTTTCACTGCAAATGATGTACTTCTTTCAGACAGTTATAAGGACTAAAATGTTCGTTAATTCTGTTCAATTCTCGATTGCTATATCGTAGCAATCTATTTATCAACACGGGGATTTCCAACAGGTATTGAGGTTTTGTTTACACTAATAGTTTCCAACTCTACCGACAGGTGTAGACACAATAATTAACTAGCAATACAATGAATGAAGCGAGTCAAACGACATGACAAAAAGGGACTAAGAATCAAGAATAGAAATATTGATATGAATGAGACAGATTCTTGAAAAAATCTGGTGAAGGTACATGTTACTCTTTGGCTGTTCGCTTATCAACATAAGAAAACATAATGATATTTACATAGAATCAAGAATATTATCTTTTAAAAAACAAGGGTTTACTGTAATAACAGTCTTCTTGTACTGCCTTAGTTAACATATTTACTGTTCTAATACTATTAGGCGCATATTAGCTGCACTGTTCATTGATATAATTGAGAAATATTAATCTGTTTCTGGTTACCTTCAATGTGGTCTCAATAGAAGAATTTTCTTTTTTAAAGTGACCTTTGATTACAGCCACTTTGTCATGTTTGACTTTCTCGATCATATTATTGGTAGTTTTACATGTATGACCATCTGGTTGATCCTTATCATCATCTAGCACGTTCACTAGGAACGTTTCATGGTCTTCAAGCACATTTTTTCTAGGTGTCTCTGTCAGTGGCGTCTTTTGTGTTACCACCAACAATGGACAGATCATCCTGAATTGTTTGGTTGTATGTTTTTTTCTGAGTTGGCCTCTTCTTCTATATTGTTTAGTCAATTCACATTTCGTTATAATTGAAGCAGGTTGGTCTTCTTTTCTCATTAGATGTCTGTGCACGGAGGACTTGCGATCCTTGCTGGAACTCTGTGCGTGCATAAATAGTTCAAATAGTAAAAGCATAGTTGAATAGAAAGTAAAACTCTCCCTATGTACAGTTATGACAGCTAACATTTAATAAACTCCAACTAAGAAATCTGGTTTCGAAACCTACATTTTTCGAGTCAGCAAGGACTCTCTTCAGGGTTTATTTCAAAAAGTTAGAATATATACAGTATACCAATAGCTGTAGAAACACTGAAAGGCATACTACTTGAAAGTCTATAAACTAAATGTAATGTTAAAAAATATATTATCACTATATTGTACACAACGTAAAAAGATAGTATGTTACAATGACGATTAGTATGATTTATTTTAAGCTAGAGTAACATTATATACAGTTGTTCACATTGGTAGTTCTATATTACACGACTGTATAGTGTTCAATTTATGATAATACATGTGTACTATCACTGAATCAACAAGTTTATACTTTTGAAAAACGGTGAATTTACCTTCATATCCCATAATCATTTTATTCTATTTAATTAAAAGAATATAAAGCATTCCCGTATATTGAAATACATGTTTTTTGAGCTGCAGCAGTCTTTTGATAGCAAAAAGTTATTATTCTAGTCATGTTTTAGTGGGACGTAATGAAATGTTTATTAGCCATATCAACATGTTGGACTTTATGATACTTAACAACAAACAAAAGGTGTATAATTATTACATTATTATCAATTATAATAATTTAAACATTGTAAACACAATAAGGGCTTTTAAGGAAAATGCAATATGTCCATGGCTTTAATCGCCAGGAGATTGTGAACACAAGGGCAGTAATATAACTGCCCTTCATTGTAATGCTTCTATTTATTTTTATTTTTTATTTTGTTCTGTCTTTCAAGTATGTGAAACTGTAACTCTTTATAGAATTATTATAAATACATATACATACATAAACCCTGATCTAAATAACTGCTTAATTTGAAAAAGAATTGACATCGGCAATGAATACAATTTGCAGTATTCAAAAAATGTGTTTTGATAATCATTCTGTAGATATTCTTAGATAAAATTGACAAAACCAAATTTGTATTAAAAATATGCTCAGTTTTTTTTCTGAAAGTCTCTTTATCCAGTTTGTGCACAACTCAATAACAGAGTTGATTACGTGTCTAAGTCTCTATATTTATAAGAAAAACATGTTCTCTAGAAACTCCGTAAAGTTAAGTTTCTCGTTCCGAAAATAAATTAGGAAAGCTAAGTACTCCATTTCAATTTCGGAAGGCAGTTGTTATATGTTTATCTTCAAAACGATTGGGTGCTCCTTCTTTATTGTTTTCAATATTTTTTGTTGAATGCTGATCCATAATATTTATGAGCAGAAACTCTCACAAGTCATCTAGTGACCTGTTGTACCCACATCCAGCGCAGAATTGATTCAATCCATTGTTTGTATATCCACATCTACATCTTTTGCCACTTGTTTTACCTTGCTTTACATTCCTTTTCGATACGCTTACGTTATGGACACCTGTATACTTGGGGACTGACTTTTCTGGATTTTCCTTGTTTTTACATAAAACATCTTCACCTACAGCAGATTCAATTTCTTTTGTTATGACTTTCACTCTCCCAAATGCTTCTGTTATGAACCTTTCTGTTTGATCTAGCTGAGGTGGACCAATTTCTAAAGTATTCCTTTTCAAAGATCTGTCAATTTTATTTTGCACTTGATCTGTCAACCTTTTTGTCATTTCTTTCTCATGTTGTAAGAATTCTGCCTTGGCACTGCATTCAAGAAAGGTTTGTGTATAGGTCACCATTGAGTCTATACGAATGATTCTGTTTTTGGTTTCAGTCAATTTTGTCTGAAAGGAAGAATCTTCTTTTTCAAAGTGACCTTTGATTTCTGCTATTCTGTCCTGTTTGACCTTCTCAATTATGTCAATAAACAATGCAGCTCTTTGGTGAACTTCATTTTCCAGTTTGTCCTGTAGTTCCTTGTTTTGGCCTCCATCTTTTTCTAGCAGAGCAGCAAACTCTACATCCAGTTGTTTCATGGCTGACAACTTGGTCATATGATCAGATACAGCTGTGGTTCTCTCATCATATTTATCGTTTATACTTTTACAAGTATGACCATTTGGTTGATGGGATGATAGTACACAGACTGGACATGCTAAACACTTGCATTCTTCACAGTAGTTATCTAGTACTAAAGGCTTGTTCACTTCACTATGTGTCTGACAAATAAGTTGTTTTGAATCTCGAACTTCAGTTTTGTATTTCCCCTCCTCAATGTCCTTCACTGGTACAACTCTATGTAGTCTGGTATAGGAAGAGTATGTATGTTTCCCCTTGCATTCAGTGCATAGAACATCAGCACAGTTCAGACATTGGAACTTTCCTGGGACCTTCTTGTTTTCAAACTTACACAACACACAGTTACCTCTCTCATTGTATTTGATTTGATAAAGGACATCTTCTGGAAGTTGATCTACATCTTTTTCTGTCATTGGGATAGAAAGTTGACATTTTGGACAATTAAAATCCTTCCTGTCTTGACCAACTTGTGTCTTGATACATTCTGTACAGAAGGAGTGGAGGCATGGCAAAAGTTTAGGATTCTGTAGTGGGTGGTTTCCAAGGCAACATGTCATTTGAAGGTCAAGACTGCTGTCTACTGACTTTGAATTCACACCAGCCATTCTAGAATAAAATTAGAATAAGTCATAATTGATTTTCATATTCAGTACCTATTATGTAGGCTATTGGTCTACAGTGATTTTATAAACATTAATTCGGTACGAAATTATTGCAAAAAAATCGAAATATGGATACATTTTTGGTTTCTCTACAAATTGAAACAACCAAAAACGAAAGTTCTACTATCGTTTTTTTTACTACCAATTTGCAATGTTTCATAGGCAAGCGTTTCATATCTTAGTGTCTCTACTTGACCTTTGGTAATGTTATCAGTTTATGACATCCATTTGCATTGATATGGAAGATTTTTATATTATCGCCACTAGCTTTTGAACTTTATATCTTCGCGTTTGGTCATGTATATATTAAGCTCTGTATTCAAGTCTCTTGTTTCTTACCTGTTCATGTAATCAGAACAATGTCACAGTACAATTGATGTATCTTCAAAATATTTCGATCAGTCTCAGATCATATAAAAGATTTGTTTTGTCTATGGATGTCACACAGAGAGAGAGTGCGTTCGCTTTTTATTGTGTTGGGATTTCCGATAGATAAGACAACATACCAGTTTATGAATAGTCCATTTATCAACTAATAGGTGTAGACACATGTAAATACATAATGAAAATCAATAAATCAATGAATCTTGATACGGACATTCCTTATTTTGATATAAGTAGACACTACTTAATGTTGTGTTGGTGATAAGTGATTAGTGGTCAATTTGAAGGACCTGAAGCTTTCTGTGAAGCTTATATTGGTCCTTTGGTCTGTATCAGGCAGATAGAATATATTTTCCACTTAGAATATGTATGTAGATAAATGTATTGTTTTCAACATTTATCTGGGTCTTTTACATGCCATTTCCAGATGTTGTTATCCTTGACATGGGGCCTCGGTGTTACCAGTAAATACCACAACAAGAACAGAGAACATCACAGAGTGTAGCCATTGAAGACCTAAAGCAACAGTGGTAAAAAAATGAACACATAAAAGCAATATGTCTTTCAATTTGTTTTTATTTCTTTTCAAGTCATGCTCATATTCTTGTCATCCTGTTGTTCCTTAATTGTTAGCACAATAGAATTCCATCACTTCTGAACTCTTGTGACAAGTAAGACCCTTACAACACAATCATGTCAAACCGCAAAATACCCCTAGATGACAAGAAATAGACTTCAATGTAAGCATATATACAATATACTAATATAAGTGTAGACATACTGAAAGGCATAATTATTGAAAATCTGTGAACTGAATGTAACGTTAAATGAAATTCTTTACCATACTGTACACAATATAAATGGCAATATTTTCTAATTTATGTTTATTATGATATTTTTAGCTAGACAAAGAAGATAAGGTTCACATTGATAAGTTCAGACAGATTTTTATACAAAGTATTTGAACCAAAAAACAGTTATGAATGGTGATGATAGTTATATTCAAAAGTAAAACCCCATTAGCACAACGTTATGATGTGACGGATAACTAAGTAATGTTGTTTTTACATAGATTTTGAACTCTTCTTCAGTCCTTGTTCACTGACAATGTACCAAAAACAACCAATCATTGAATATGCATAGAGAAAATAATTAATACAAATAACAAAATATTAGATTATAGACAAACAATACATGACACTTCTTCTCAAATGAATACATGTTTACTAGTATTTAATTAAGCTGATCAAATTTACATTTAGTAAAAACAAAAATCATATACTAATTCCTAGCTAATAATATCTTACATTATAATCTATTCGCTATTGTATTTATCGATATATACACTTGCATACAGAAGAGTGATCTAGATGCTAACAAAATAATTAAAATTAAGCCCAATAGCAGTGTAGTTGAAAATGCAGCATATGGTTGGATTTGGCTGACCCCCATGTTCCATGAATTTTGAATTTCGTCTGGTTCTATTGTGCAAGGCCTATTAAAGTAGAATTATAACTATATCTAACATCATTAATTTGATTGTTTTTTATTTTAATGTTTGAAACCTACAAAGTCATTGGGGAACAATCTTTTGCTGGCTACTTTATTTATATCCATTTTTTTTCACGGAAATCTAAATTGTGATCATTCCCATACTTTGATTTTAGTAATTTTTAAGCCCTGGTAAAAGCCACATACAATATTGCCATATTTGTCCATGTCAATACCATATGGACTAATAAAACCTTTTATGTTCACACATCCGTGAAACTCTCCATTTTTAATGACTTGCAATCTGTGGTAACTACTGTCAGAAATGTAAATGTAATCATCACTATCACAGCAAACACCATGCGGGTACCAAAGTGACATATCACCTTGACCTTTGTAGTTCCATATTAATTCACCTTGTCTGCCATATAATTGTATGGTGTGTGATTGATGATTTGATACAACCAGATGACCACCAGTTGTCAAATCTAGTGATACAGGTCCTTTGAGGAATGTGCGTCGCTGTATGAATACCTTTGCATTTGTTTCGTTGGGTTCACATTTAAAAATGGCATTAGTTCCGTTTGAAGAAACATAAACATTGCCTTTATCATCTACAGCCAGACCTTTATTACTATATCCTTGATTTGTATGTGGTAAAGTAATGGTTTTCTTTACATTTCCTTTGAAGTCCATCACAAGGACATCTCCATTTGCATCCCGATTACTGACATACAAAGTGTCACCCTTAGCAACCACATTCCAAGCATTCTGTAACTGACTACAGTTAATTCTTTCTTTAAGTTTTCCATCACTGTAGTACACTTGAATAGTTGATCCACTGACTGCTACAATGTCTCCATTTTCAGTCACTGTCAAATCCCATGCATGACCAATACCTGAATCTACAGAAAACAAAACCTTTGGTTTTTTCATCCATTCCCTTGGTACATTTTTCACTGCTACAGTATTCCCCAATGTCTTTGGTTTGACTTTAATTTTTCCAAATGCTTCTGCAATAAATGCTTCTGTTTTCTCAATCTGAGGTTCACCCATTTCTAAAAGATTTATTTTCAACGTTTTGTCCCTTTTTCCTTTCATTTGATCTTTCATTTTCTTCATGATTTCATTTTCATGTTGTAAGAATTCTGCCTTGTCACTGTGTTCAAGAAAGGCTTGGGTATAACTCACCATTGAGTCTGTACGGATGATTCTATTCTTGGTTTCTTTCAATGTCATCTGAATAGAAGAGTCTTCTGTCTGGAAGTGACCTTTGATTTCTGTCAGTTTGTCCTGTTTGACCTTCTCAATTATGTCCATGAAAAGTGAAGCTCTTTGATGAACCTCATTTTCAAGGTGTTCTTGAAGTTCCTTATTTTGTCCTTGACCTTGTTCCAGAACGTCAGCAAACTCTGCATCAAGTTGTTTAAGGTCTAATAGCTCTGCCACATGATCAGATACAGCAGTAACCTTCACATCATGGATTTCATTGTTGGTTTTACATGTATGGCTATTCGGTTGATGTTCTTCATAAACACATAATTTGCATGCTAAACACTTGCATTCTTCACAGTAATACTCTAAAAACATCACTGAGTTTTGTTTACTGTGTGTGGGACACATAGGTTTTGTTGCAGCCTCTAGCTCATTTCGGTGTCTTCCACCTTGAATGTCCTTCACTGGTACAAGCCTATGTTGTCGGGTCATTGCACTTTTTGTATGACCTACTTTACATTCATTGCATGTAACTTCACCACAATCTAGACATTGGAATGTTCCTTGAATCTTCTTGTCTTCAAACTTACACATCACACAATCAGCTGTATCTTGGTTTTTCTGTAGAATATGATAAAGAACGTCTTCTTGAAGTTGATCTACATCTTCCTTGGTCAGTGGAATGGAAAGATTACACTTTGAACAAATAAACTCTGTCCTGTCTTGACCAACTTGTATCTTGATACATTCTGTACAGAAGGAGTGAAGGCATGGCAACAGTTTAGGATTTTGGAGTGGATGGTTTCCAAGGCTACATGTCATTTGAAGGTCAATCTTTTTGATATCTGACTTTGAATTAACACCAGCCATGCTGAAACAAAATGAGAAAAAAAAACCATGTTATATTTTAAGAAAATGTCATAACAATTTTTCGCAACTTCCAAGAAAACATCCTTTATAATTCTTTTAATTCAAGATATAAGAAATTATATAACATGATACTTCTTTGGGTTTAATTGTCAAAAGACAAACTGCATACAACCTATATGTATAATTTTATTTCTGTATATCAGGCCTCTGGCCCATGTACATTCCATAATAACATTCAAATAATAGTGCTTTTAAAACAGAGGAATGACCAGTGCAAAAACAACATAAACAACAAATTTAAAGTAACATACAGTGC
>JAVSBT010321518.1:0-11667 GCA_033118115.1 Pharyngocirrus eroticus
ATTTCAGATATCATAAAAAAAGCAAAAAAGTTATTAATATTTATATAAGTGTTGCATTACTTATTTTGAACAGTTTAGAATCGATCTCTTTGGGGAATTGTTTCAAAAGTATTTTTACTATTTCAAAGTGTTGACCCAAAGTAGCCTCATGGAGAGGGTTAGTACAGTAAACTCCACGGATACCTTTGCAAGTAGTTATCATTTGAACCCCTTGATCAATTAGGAATTGAACTATGTTCCCATGGCCTGCTATAGTTGCCGAGTTCATTATTTCTGGTCCATTATCCAACGAACCATTCCAAAAGTGTTGCAAAACATTTAGTTGTCCACTTTTAGCAGACAAAAGAGGGGATAATGTTTTATCAAACCCAGTAAAATATGATTTTTGATTTCGATCACTGATCAAATGAATGTGCCCTTTTTCTATTGCCAATGCAACAGACTGGTTCGACATGCTATGATCTCCACTCAGAAGTACATCGACGACATTCGTTAGATTTAGGGCTATTGCAAAGTCAAGAGCATCTATAGATACATCTTGTCTTAGCTGATGATGTAGACTGTCACACGCTTTCTTGTATTTCAGATATTCTTTTGATTCAAATAACAAAGGTTTGAGATTTAGCAAGGGTAGCTTTGACAAACGTTTACTCAGTGTAATGGCATATTGTTTTTGTAGGATGTGTAGTTGTATGTATGTTTCATAGATATTCTGAAAATCGTTATTCTTCTTCCTGTCAAAAGTCTTTTTTATATATATCACACCTTTTTCTAAAGGCACCCAAATACTTTTCGTTATGTTCTTTAATTCTTTTTCCACAAGTCGAGGAAAGGTATCTCTGAATTTCTTTTTGAGTTTTGTGTCTTTTTGGAGTAACATTCCACTAATGATTGTGTCTTTAGACTGTTTGTCATCAAAATGTTGAATATTGCCAGAGTCTGCTATTTTTTTATTTGTCTGTAGGAATGGCATGACCTCATCAACCATCGAAGCCAGATTATTGATCATCGAGTTGATTGAAGGGACAGTCCAAGGTGGAAACAAATTCCTATTGAAGGTAAGATGTGCCTTCCCATGTCTCAGTTCTGGGAATTTATCCAAAAGCAATGTAACAATATCTGTGAAGTTGTTTACGACTGCCGTGTGCAAAGCTGATACATTGAGTTGTATCAAACCTCCTTCAAATGTTTCATTCCACCATATATTAGAAAAGCCTTGCTTTATCAAATATTCAACAGTTCTATAACACCCTGAGAATGAAGCAGTGTAGAGTATTCTACCATCATCTTTTTGTAACCTTGAACCTATGACCTCAAACGATAAAATATCACCATGAAGGACTGCATATTGAACCGGAAGAAAATTTAAGTTATCTCTTTCATAGATTAAAGATTCATTTTTGTTTATCAATATTTCTATCAATTTTGTATTTCCAAAGATGAACACCTCATGGAGTATATTTCTCCCTGTAGTAGTATGGACTAATTCGACTGCCTTTTTAATAAGAAATTCTGCTACTCTAGTATGGTTCATCTTCACAGCAAGCTCAATCGGTGTCACGTTACTTAAATCTTTCTCATACAGCAACTGAGGGTAAACAGAATCCAATATTTTCACGATTTCTGAATGTCCTTTCAATACAGCAAGATGCAGCGCTGAAGAACATCTTCTAATCTTGTTTTTATTTCCTAAATCCTCTTTTCGACTATAACAATAAACCCATGGGTCTGGAATATCATCCACGGAAGTTAATTTCCAAACCATTTTGGAAAATCCAGTGAGACTAGCTATGTTTAAAGCTATGGAATCCAGAAACTCATAAGTATGGTGTACGCTAGGTGGCATCACATGTCTGCTAATATTCAGGAGAAATTCTAACTTATAATTTTTAATCCAAACTGGTCGGTGCTGCAAAAACACATTCACTAGTAGATTGTTTCCTGTAGCTAAGGCAATATAAAACAAATTTTCATTTTCTCTTATGTTTTCTTGATCCCCTGGCTGATCCAAACTTTTGTAGATATCATATTGCTTTTTTGATAGTTCTGGTTGTTCTCTTTCCAGAAGCACTGTTAAATTAGTGTAACACCTTGCTCTTTGTTTACGCTGTAGTCCTGATGGATACTTTTGTGAGGCAATATAATTGTAAAAATGTCCATGGCCTTGCATGGACATATCTCTGCTTAATACAAGTTTATCCACTGTTTCTAAATGAAAGTCAATTGCATCTTTTAATGATATAGCAGTTTGTCTGTCGTGTAAATGTTCAGCTAGTTCTCCAATGTTTCCCAGTGTGTAGAAAGGTATCAAGTAGTCACTAGAATTCATGTATTGATATGCCTTATTTGGATCATAATTCAAAAATGCAATAACACTGGCAGGATTTCCAGCAACTGTGCTCCAAAACAGAGCTTCTTTGACACTGAAATTAGTGTGCCAATGGTAAAGGAACAGTTCTATTATCTTCGGGTTGCTTTCCTTCCACAAGTCGTGCCTTGCTTTGATGGCCTTTTGAATTTTATTTCTTGATAACATCATGAAACAGGTTGTGAGTGTGGGATCATAAGCTTCAGCAAGATGACTCAACAGTTGTAAAAAATCAACCTCGTAGAAATCTTCTTCGACTTTCCTTAGCATATATCTTGCAAGTTTTCTATGCCCTTCCTTCGTGTCAATGTGGGCCCAAGATTTTGTCGTTATAAGCCATTGTGCCAAAGACTGGTGGATGAATCGATATTTACCTGATAAATCCTGAGAAATAAGTAATGACATGTTTCTTATATCAAAATCAAAAAAAAGATGTATTTCTATTCTATGTTCATTAATTATTTCATAGAACTCGAGGAAGTCTTTTGGATAACCAGAAGCAAGCTGTACTTCAAAAACACTTTTTGCAATGGCATAGTGCTCCCCGTTTTTTCCCCAATTACGCTCAAAATTTCGGAGAAATACATCATCTGTTACATTTTGACGGGCATGCACGCTATCTTTGTTGCAATCAACTTGTAACATACTTGCATGATAAAAGTTTCCCTGACTTTTATTAGAAATGTAGTTTTGTAGTAACTCCATATTGTTTTGTGAGATATTTCTTTTTGAGCAAAACCTCGCTGTTGCCAATTTTATGTCACTTAAATGCCGTGGATCTTTTGGATTCAATGTGACATATTTTAACGGATATGTTGGTACAATATCCTGGTGAACATCGCGTGACGTGGCTACAATTTTCAACCAATCAGGAAAGTAGGGCAGACTGTCTCGGATTAACATCGCAATTTCATTTTTCATATTTTGTTCTTGTTTGCATTCGTCCAAACCATCTAAAACCAAGAGATTATGCGATGATTGGTATGTAAGTTTATTCAAGGGACCCAGTATAACCTTTTCAAAACAAAGCTGTATATCTTGACGGCAAATACTTTCTTGCATATGATTTTGAACGTCTTCGTGCTCGACTATGAATTCAGCATACTTATACAATCTGCTGGCTATCAAATCTGCCATATTTCTGATAAATGTTACAGGATCTTGAGTATTTTTGTTATCAAATTGACAAAAGTGGTAAGCCAAAACAGTTGGAAGAAGCTTGGTGGTTGTGTCGATTTGTTTGGACGAGCAAATAATTGCTACTGCCATAACCGTCTTGCCAGTTGCTAAGGGGCCCTGTAGTATAACACCTTTTGTATTCACAATAGATTCGCCAATTTCGTCAAGAATCCATTGCCTCTGAACAAAATCTTTGTGACCTTTTAGGGTCGAAAGAAAGCTTATTTCTTTGGTTGGTGAGGGCAGACAAGATTCTATTTCCTGAAGACATGCTGAAATAAACACAAAAGAAAGACTAAGCTTACTGGGATTTATTTTTCCTACAAATAAACACAGAGAACTGTCAAGATACATGAATGTTGTTCTGCATGATACCTCTATGTTGAGAATCCTTTCTCTACATGTAGGTAGGAATAAGGTTTCGGTGTGCGCGTGACTTTATACGTGCTAATTTGCGGATGGAAATACTAGATCTATATACAATACAAACGAATTCATATGAAAATAAATAATCATAATACATACCATCTTGTGATTGTTGTCCCCATTTACAATAATTCAACTTAATGTAAGGTAATACCCATGGAGGCATGAACCAAAAGGCAAAGGCAAAAGCACACCCACAAAGGAAGATGAACCGAAGCATACATTTGGTTTTGTGATATTCCTCTTTCTGGAGTGAAACATCTTTTGTTTCCCAATCATTCACCTTTACTAAAGCAGTTTTACCACTGGATGTGGAACTTATTCTTGGTTCTTGAAGCAAACTTCTCATCTTTTGAAAGGCATCTGTCATGTCAAAGCTCTTGACCTCTGATCCTGTATTGTGGCCAATATAATCATTTCGTACGATTCTCACCACACGTACTTTTTTCTTTGACAATCCTGTCACGGCTTTGCAGTTTAAGATGATAGCTGTAAGGGCAGTAATGTCAAGATCTGTAACTGAATTCACAGCCTTGCGAGATCTAAGACAAGTTGGTACGAACACTTTTGCCATCTCCCATGGTTGTCTCGGCCAAAATGCGGAGTCTGTCATTTTCCATGGTATTGTCTCTAATCCTAGATTATTTTTTTTCAGTTCATTTTTCCATTGTTTGCAAGTTGAACACCACTTAGTGAGACATTTTGTCTTTGAACAGTTAGATAAGCAAACACCGTGACAGGCTAACTTTGCCCTAAGGCTGTTATGCAGCTGAACGATATCCTTTTCAACAACGTCATGAAGTCCTTTCGAAGTTTCCTTGATACCCGAATCGACCTTGTACCAATTGTTATGTTCTTTACCTGGCATGATGAAATTACCTACAAAAATAGACACATTTTAATAGCCTTTTCCCACAGTCGTCTGTCGTGATATTCTTTAAAGCAGTATTACCTTTATTGTGTTGGTGAGAGCAATTTTTGTGTTATCATTCTATGCATAATCAGATAGGGTAGCCTATCAAATGAAACAATTCTAATATATTTCATTAGCAAACAACACATCTTATAACACGTTAACGTTAGTTGGGATAGAGTATCCAAAGCAATGTAGCCGCACACTATTTGAGGTGATGTAGTCTCACTTTCACGATCAGAATATTGTCCTCAAATGGTTTAAAGATTCATTAGAATATAGGGAATTTAAAACACCTTGTTCTTATTGTCTGTACAGACTGTCACTTACCTTTATTTCTACTATCAAATCTGTAATTTGAATCGCTGTCTTTGTGAATCACCTCGTATCATTCTCAAGATAGTGTGTATATTATATGTTAAACCACACTGTAACTGTACACATATAAAGCAAGTCTGGAAATACCCGCTTTGGCTGTACTGTTTTGAAACAAATAATATTTACACAGCCAAGCATATCACATATAAAGTGTACACGTACATTAATAGTACATTATAACACAGGCTGATTCAGTGGGGAAGTATTTGGGTAGGAGGGGGTGTTCATGTTGTCAAATGAAGTAAAGAAGCCTGTTTGTCAATCTTTTTTTTATTTATGTAAGTTTTATTTCCTTATTGCAGCAACAAGGCTGAATCATCTTATCAAATGATTAATACCCTAGTGCGTGTTGTATCCTAACTTTTCTAACTCTATTTTCCCACAAAGGCCACGGTTTGTAAACACAGATATGTTTTTGTTGTTGACATGGCCTGTAGCCATCAACTCCAGCTTTAAACGCTAATATAAAAGCATACTAATTACTATTGGAATGTTAGTATATTTTTTGTATTCTCTTATATTTGAAGATGAATGGGAGATGATATATTGTCATATTTTCTAAAATTTGTAAATTATAATCAGGAAGGCATATCTACACACATTGTTTAGACATTGACCCCCTCCTCGGCCCAACCTTGTTGTAATACTTCAAAAATTAATTGTTTCCCTTATGTGAATTGCTGAGCATTCTAACACCGAATATAGGAAATCATTATGCAAATAATTATGTAGCTTGTTTACTGATAGCGCATTCAGTATGACCATTGCTATTTTTACATTTATAAAATCAATCATAATTTTTCAAAGTTGCATGCACTTTAGTATTCACACCTTAGAGTTGTATGTTTACAGAAAAAAAATAGAATTGATTTTGAACAGATGGACATCTTTGGTACATACATTCCGATACTACTGTATGCAGGGCGAAGCTCTACTATAGATGGTTATCAAAACAATGTCGATATGCATTACGTGGCATTCTAAAGTCATTTCAGATCAAAATACATTGTTATTAGATTAAAGGGGTAAGTAATCTTAAATATTTAACACTGGTACTTCATTTCTCTGCTGTATTTACAGAATGCGTGTCTGTAATGATAACTCGTAACAGCTGTATTATAATCCTTTTTCTATACAATACCATGTTGTTTGAAATCGTGATTAAGTGTTTCTGATCTTCTCGGGAAAATGCAAATAAGTAGACGTTTTGTAAATAATACACTCGATTGGCTTTGGATCCAACTTTTAATAAATGTATGTGACTTGTGAACAAAAAAAGGCAACCAGTTAACATCCCAGCCCCTTGAAAAGAAAAACAAGCATATAAACACTCCTAGCTTCATCGCCTAAACCTTTCATATCAAGTGACAGTGTGGTACATTAATTTTAAAATGCTGTTCAAATATCTTGAAATTTAGGTGATGGAGCATAGACTGTGAAAGTGATTACATTGAATCGTCCTTTTTTGCAGATACATGTAGACAAAAATGGAGAAAAAAGAACACAATAATTGGTATAGAGTGACACAGGGCCTCGAGGTGACATCCATTGGGCTCCATGATTTTGTACACAATGAAATCATCACCCTGCATAAAAGCATTCAGACAAAATTATCCACCTATACTGCATGTACATCAAATTGCTCCAAGACATTTAAATCTCTTACCAGGTGGTGCTCAACTTGTAAAAAGTGGAAAAACGAATTGATCAATAATTATTCTTGGAAAAAACCTATAGCATGGGAAGAGACAAGTTCTGAATTATGGCCGGACCACCCATGGGAAGTGGCCAAGGTTTTCGTACCAACGCTACTTCAATCACGCGAACCTGTTAATGCAGTAAGTGACCTTGACATCACTGCTCTTACAGGTATCATCTTAAACTGCAACGCCGTGACAGGACTGTCTAATAAAACAGTTACACAACTCAGAAATACACGCAATAAATGTCTAGGACACAAACCAAGGACAGAGATCAAGGACCGTGTCATGAAAGATGCCTTTAGAAAGATGAGAAGTGTTCTACAGGAACCAAAATTAAGTTGCACACCCAGTGGTAAAATTGCGTTAGGGCAGTTGAATGACTGGGCAACTAAAGGTGTCTCATTGTACAAAGAGAAGAGCTACATTGAACGTTTTTTAAACATTACAGCTCGTTTTCCAAGCATTATAGCTTGTGTTCTTGTTGTTGCTGCTGTGATTATGTGCCCTTACTATTGTCTTTATCCTAGTGAATGGCCCAAGGTTAAATACAACATCTGCGAATTCACAAGATCTTCACCTGGTTAGTAGATGTAATAGCATTTTTTCTTACCTTTGTTTAAGATCACTTCTCAAAGTCCATTGACGTGAAAGCTTATCAAAATGTTATTCTTAAAGAAAAAGGGGACATGATTCGGAAACGTATTTTTCAAATTCTATTTCAATATCTGAGCAAAAGTGTTATTCTTTGGTAATATACATGTATCTGTGCGATAAGGTGATACGATATTCCATTGCAAATTATCATTACAGTTACGACATAATAATTATGTTTTACTATACATTTTTCCAGGATGCCCAAATGAAATGGTTTCTTGTCTTCCATCACCAACTAGGGATCTATATTTTTCATCTACTCTAAAAGATCACAAAGAATTGGTACAGAGACAATGGATTCTG
The DNA here is from genome assembly GCA_033118115.1 of Pharyngocirrus eroticus. Taxonomy (NCBI): domain Eukaryota; kingdom Metazoa; phylum Annelida; class Polychaeta; family Saccocirridae; genus Pharyngocirrus; species Pharyngocirrus eroticus. The sequence continues at coordinate 7,925 of JAVSBT010321518.1, forward strand.
GACGAAATTAGCACGTCAATCACAAATACAAGAGGGGTTGTTTTACAGGGTCCCTTAGCAACTGGGAAGACGGCCATTGCTGTGTCCATTGTTTGCTCATCTAACCAAACAGAATCTAAAAGACTACCACAGGTTCTAGCTTACCATTTTTGTCAATTTGATTACAAACATACCCAAGATCCTGTAAAATTCATCAGGAATATAGCAGACATGATAGCGAGCAAGTTAGATGTTTACGCATCATTTATTATCACACACCCGGATGTTCAGAAATATTTTGAAGAGAAAACATGCAGAGAGGATATAAAGTATTGTTTTGAACAAATCATATTAAATCCATTGAATAGAAATGGAACAATGTTAACACAATATATTCTTCTTTTAGATGGCTTGGATGAATGCCATTTTTTTGAAAAATACGAACATAGGTTTAAAAATGAAATTGCTACTTTAGTCAGAGATAGCCTTCCGTACTTTCCGGACTGGTTGAAAGTTGTAGCAACGACACGTAACGTACACGAGGACATGGTACCAAGATATCCATTGAAATATATTACCTTGAACCCAAATGACCCGCGACATTTGAGTGACATAAAGTTGGCTACAGAAATATTCTTCTCCAGAAAAAATATTTCTCATGAAAATAAAATAAAGTTCAAGAACTTTGTAACCAGCGAAAGCCATGGTAATTTTTTACATGCAAAAATGCTTCAAAATGAATACAATGATGGAAGAATGAAATTTGATCGGCAATTATCTGATGATGTTTTTCTGAGGAATTTTGAACGCAACTGGGGAAAATATGGGAAACATTATTCAGTGGCAAAGAGCGTTTTTGAAGTAATGCTTGCTTCGGAATCCCCACTAGATAATTTAGAGCTTAGTCGAATTTTATATCAAGATGAAACACCTTATATTGATTTAAGAAATTTGTCTTTACTTATTTCCCAGGATGAATTAGGAAAGTTTCGCTTTGTCCATCGATCCTTGGCACAATGGCTTACAGCAACGACATCCTGGGCTCGTGTCAACAAAAAAGAAGGCCATGGAAAAGTTGCGGCAGATTTGCTTCACGAATTCACTGAGAATGCTCTTAGTGTTGACTTTTTACAACTTTTAATCCATCTCGCTGAGGCTGACGATCCAATACTCAGGAAAGCTTATAACTCATTACCAAGAAATAAAACTCTAATGGCGATTAGAGCAAGACAAGACTTATGGAAAGAACAGAACCCAAAGATTATTGAATTGTATCTTTACCACTGGTTCAATGATATCGGTATCAAACAAGCAATATTTTGGAGCATCATTGCTGGAAATCCTTCCAATATGATTGCATTCTTGAATTATGATCCAGTTAAGGCTTCTCTGTATATCTATTCCGGGGATCACTTGCTACCTTTTTATAGATTTGGATCTTTATTACAACTTGCCTCCCATTTTAACCAATGGTCCACATATAGTGTACTCAGGACAGTTACAAATGCTATCAATTTCCACTCAAATTCAGATAATAGTATGCTTGTAGATAATGATACACCAACGTTTGCATATAAAAGATTTTACAACTCTTATGATTTCAAGGAATCTTCAAAACCTTTATACTTTAGGGAGCATCCAAGTTGCCAGCATCGGGAAAGAAATCAACCAAATAAAGACATTTCGAAAAATATAGATACACAGTATGACATTTATAATACTATGGATCAACCAGAAGTACAAGTTAGCCTTAGAGAACAAGAAAACCTATTTTATATTGCATTGTCAATGGGAAACCAAATGCTTATCAATGTGATGTTGCAACACCGGCCATCTTGGATTGAAACCATCAATGTGGACATTCTACACAACATCATAAGTCAAAAGATGCCGCCAAACGCATATCTGACACAAACGTATTTGGATTCGAAAGCTTTAAACCTGGCAAGTCTTTATAACTCTACAAAGATGGTGTGGAAAATTATTTCTGAAACATTTGTATCAGATCCATGGGTGTATTGCTATGTACAAAAGGACGACTTTGAAAGTAAAAACAATATTCAAAGATGTTCTTCTCCTTTGCATCTCGCTGTCTTGAAAGGACATATTGAAATTGTTAAAGTCTTGATATCGCATTATCCTCAATTATTAAATGAGAAGGACATCAGTAATTTGACACCACTTGAGCTTGCTATAAAAATGAACCATACAGATGTAGCAGAATTTCTCATTGATAAATCAGCTAAACTGTTACACACTTATAAAAATAAAAATCTACTTCACGAGGCCTTCATTATTGGAAATGCAAAATTGATAAACAAACTAGTAGAAAGAAATCACTCTCTACTCTTTGAAAAAGATGATTTCCACTTTCTTCCAGTCCATTATGCAGTACTGCATGGTAACATTCCATTGCTGGAGGTCATGAGTTCAAGGCTACCAAAAGATGATGGTAGCATTCTCTATATTGCTTCATTTTCAGGATGTTATAGAACTGTTAAATATTTGATAAACAAAGGGTTTTCAAACATATGGTGGAATGAAACATTTGAAGGAGGTTCAGTACAACTCAATATATCGGTTTTACACACAGCTGTCGTCAATAATTACACAGATATTGTTAGATTGATATTGGATTACTTCCCGGATGTTAGACATTCTGAGGCAACTCTGACATTCAACACAAATATCGTCAAAGCGTGGATTGTCCCAACAGTCAGCTCGATGATCACTAATGTAATAAAAATGGTGGATGACATAATTCCGTTTCAAATGTCGTATAAAGACATGGCCGATCCTGGAAACGTATTTCTCGTAGGTGAGAGGAAAGATCAAGAAACATTGGTTACATATACGCTAAGTGATCACGACAAAATGTTAATTCAGATGAAAAAAGAGTTTAGTAGCGTTTACCCCAAATTGGTGAGAAGAGAATTACATGGAATACGTAAAAGAATTTGGGTGCCGCTAGAAGAGGGTGTGATAGGTCTACAGCGGGCTTTTTATAATAAAACAAATACTGCAGCTTTCCGGAATATTCATGAAACTTATGTTCAAATGAATACCCTACTGAAACAATTTGCTATCACATTAAATCAGCGTCTGTCAAAGATGCCTCTCCTCAATGCCATACCAGTTTTGTTTGAATCACAGGCATACCGGAAGTACAAGGAGCCTAGTGAATATCTTTACCGCACACTTAATCGTAATATACCTATTAGTGCCTTAGACTTTGCAGTTGCTATGAATCTCACTGAAATAGCCGGTTTGATACAAAATGATAATGTTGGGAAACAAAAGGGAAAATCTGGTGACAGTTTTACAAATGTAGTTATTTCATACCAGGCAGCTATAGTCGCTGTAGAATATGGAAAACTAGAAATTCTTAATCATGAACAATTGCCTGATATCCCAGATGGACAACTTTCAAAGTTTGCAGCTCAGACAGGGCAACTAAACATTTTGAAACACCTTTGGAATACTTCTATCGATAATGGATCTGACATTATGAACTTAGCAAGTGCAGCAGGGCACGAGAACGTAGTTCAATTCCTGATTGACCAAGAGATATCAATAAAAACTACATGTAAAGGTCCATTCGGAAATTATTGCACTAATGCACTCCATGAAGCTACTCTGGGCCAACACGGAAAGATAGTTGAACAACTAATAAAACATTTCCCAAATGACATTAATGAGCTCTCCAAGCCATTTTGGATGACTTCTTTGGACTTGGCCGTTACTTTTAATTTTACAGACATTGC
>JAVSBT010321629.1:0-11666 GCA_033118115.1 Pharyngocirrus eroticus
TTCCAAGTTTGTTTGAAAGAGTAACAAAAACTGTTCTTATGAGATAATGACTGATATACTAGAAGTAATTTATATTTACAAGAATGACAAAAGCTTGTTGATTCTTTATGCCAGTACCAGCTGACAATTTGATATTAAGAAGTGAGAAAAGCCACTCTGAATAAGTTCATTTTGGAATTAATTTGCATATTTTCATAGATAACATCTACATGTACTTCTTCAGGCAATAATTGCCTGAAGATGTAGATGTTATTTATGTACATTTGCAAATAAATTCCAAAATCAACTTATTTGGAGCAGCTTTCCTACTTGTTGATTCTTCTTTGTGTTTCCATTGTAAACTTTTGGATGAATTTTGTTGTGAAACTGGTGTCCTTATGATTAGGCTTGTTGTGTATGTTCTGTATATGGAAAGCTTTTATGGGCCTACAGTAGTTAGGATTTATGGTTGACATTGCTAAACCTCAGACAATAACATTGCACAGTTTTATTGCGAAAACTTGCTAATGTGTATCCATTATTCTGGAATTCTGAAGATTTTCATGATGGCTGCTACATTTTAACTTTTCTTAAATTGACAGTTGTTATATATTTTTTATTTTTTTTGCATGCAAGTATATTTCTCAACAACTCAAGCTACAAACTTGATTCTCACCTGTTTTTAAAAGGTTTAAGTATTACTACTTTTAGCACCCATCAGGCAGGCCTGCATAGTTTGAAAACAGATCATGAAAGTTTTTTATGATCTTGCTGCTGTGTGTCAGACTTGCAAAGAGTGTAATTGCCTAGTGGAAAGGGCAGGCTCTGAGGTGACTCTTTTACACAAAAAGGAAATTGAGATAAAAATTCCACCATGAAAAAACAAGATGCTAAAACACAAAGAAAAAAAAGCTGCATGGTGTTTGGGGTGCTCGTTAGATTGGAGTAACCTGTTCTAGTCTTGCACAGTTCCAAGTAATGGAAGAATCAAAAATACTTTTTGGACTCCCATAAACATAACATTAGTTCACTTTGCCTGAAAGGATTTGTATTTTTTGTATCCTGGTTCCTCGCACAAAAGCGGAGATCTATTTTGGTTTACAATTGTCAATATTGCAAGTTTGGTGTGTTTGTGGTCCTGGAAAATTGTTTTCTATCAAAACACTGGATATGAAGACACTTTTTAGTGCAGGGTATGACCATAAAAGACAAGAAGTGGAAGGCTAATCAAAACGGGGATTGACAAGTATCATCATTCATTGATATTAAATGAGGCATGATTCTAAATCCTTTATCCTGGCAGGAGACCTCTTATTTTGTGTTATTATAGAGAAGATTGTTGCTCAGTTGCCTGGTTATTGTAAAGGCATTTTCTGGTTGGCTTTGCAATATGTCATGTTTTTGTATAATTTGTACAAGTTATGATTTCAGTGCACCCCTGCCTCAAAAGACATTCCATAGCTCAGAATGGATAGATTCCTACTATAGATAGTTCTTTTTACAGTGTCTCTTTGGAATAAAATTAGCATTTCCAGTCATGGAATGTTTTTATTCATTATCTAAGAAGTAATCTGTGTAAGCTCTCTATTCATAGGATTTTCAATGATTAATCTGCAAACATGATAGCTTACAGTATAACGTAATGAATCACTTGTTGGTCATCTTTTGAGAAGAGTAGCAAATTGTTTTATCGGATATCATTTTCAGAAAAGAAAAAAAAGTAGCTATTCAGAACCTTGATTTTGGTTAGACGATTTCTTGTAGTGAGTGCACTGCCAGGATTTGATACAAACTTTTGGTGCCAGTCTACTTATTTTGTTTGGGATTACAAGTTGGAGTGATGCATCATTATGATATTATGTGTATGAATTCTACTTGAAGAGTCTTGAATATCTTATGTTTTGGGTATTTGCAGTTTGCTGTTCATATTCCATATTTATAACTCCTTGGAAGGTATTTGGGTATTTTTGCCAGGCATTACTTTGTTAATCTGTTATAGTTTTAGCCATCATAAATTACACAGAGATGTCAGCAGGAAAGGCAGAGTACAGTTTATGATGAGTGAAATGGTTTGTAAGAATGGTAATGATTTATGGAGAGCAGTTGTGATAATCATGTTTTCTTTGTGAATAATTTACATAGGAGGACAGGAATATGTTGGAATGGCGTGTAGCACTGTGATAATCCACTCGTGATTTATATTCGGAACTTTGTCAAAAAGGAAAGAAACAGGAAAAATAATGTACAATGCCAAGCTTGTATTCAGAGACTTCAAAGTCCAGAATTGTACATATGTGAAGCAAAAGGATTTATTCTAAACTCTTCATCTGGAATATAGCATAGCACTCCCAGTGTTGAAAATACTTTTCTAAAAATATTTCATCTGGGAATGGGACACAAGGATATAGCAATCATTATTTACCAGTATAAGAAAGTTCTCTGATAGAAAATCTATCATTCTTCTTTGGAGAAAAAATCTGATGTGAATAAATTGGATTTGCTGTAATTGATGCTATTGATACTGATACAGGAAATTTGTTAACTGTGTGATGAGTGAAGATTTGGATCTAATCAGTAATTGTGGTCCCATGATTGACAAAAAGAATGAGCGAGTAAATCACTTGGGATGGCATAGGCGCAGGCCAATGTCTCTGGCTTCAAATGCCAGCGTCACAAGTGTCACATTTCTTGCTCAGTGTCAGGACTGCAAAGGAACTATTAAATTTATTGAAACTGATGGTAAGTAGATATGCTACAAGATAAGGCATGAATTAATGAAAAATGCATGCCATGACAACAACAAAAATACTTAAAATACATTAGTTCTCTTCAAAGGGTAGACTTTCCCCCCTTCCCATAACTTAACCAGAGAAAAATACTCTCTACCTCACTCAGTCTGATATAGAATGAACGCTAATATGTATGTTTTTCATTTTTTATTGCAAATGTTCATAGATAACATCTACTGCCTGAAGATGTAGATGTTATCTATGAACATTAACAATTTGCAATATAAAAAAAATATGAAAAACATATTAAGATTAGCATTTTAGTGTTCATTCTATTATATTTGAAGTTATCAGCTGGTAATGATATCAGTCTTGTATATTTTTACAAATTATGTGTATCATTGATGAAGAAATTTACTACATTATTATGAATTATTTTGCTCATTTTTAATGCTGATGGTACAAATACATCTAAAACAATATTTGTATGTGAAATTATTGAATAAATCCCAAGGCAAAGATTAGTGATGACAATATTAATAACTCAACAAACTGACATGAGTGTGCTCTGCATTGTCACCTACCAAACATTGAATGACTCTCTGTTATGTTTCTATTGCAATCACACTTTGTGTTAGAATGTTTTAACACAGAATTCTGATTGAATTTATATTGTATATATATGCACAAAGAATTGTATTTCATAATTTAGTATACAGCTGATGTAGTTTTATTGGATATCATCAGAAGTAGCAATGCCCTGAATGAGTATCTAAATGGATTTATGAGGATGTGATTATACAGCCACCATAAAGATTACAATTTACAGGGAGGACTTACATGCAAGGCATCCATAATAAAAGATCATCATTCATTTTCTAGAAAGAAGACATAGACAATCACAAATTATTGCACATTTATTTTGGTTGAAAAAACTAAGAATTGTATTTCAAATAAATGCAGATTTTTCCCCCCATGCAATTGAACAAGAATTAACATGCCTTATTACTAGTGTTGACAGTTTGTGATCTTGCTTTTGATGTATTTTTAAGTATTTTGCCCTATCTGATCAGAAAAACATAGAAAATTCTGGTTTGATTGCAAGTCTGGGATAGGGACCCTTGGATCAACTCCCCACTATAAACATCAATGATGGTAGTGTAATCACTTTGGATTCAAGTGCAATAAAGACAGATAGTACAAAGAGGCAAAGTTATAGACAACACCACTTATGAGGGATTATGAAATACAGTTATTAATATTAGAATCAACCTTTTGTTAGGGAGGCGTTTTAGTGGGGAAAAAAGTTACCAAGGAGAGGTATAATACTTTGAGTTTTGGAATATCTGGAAAGATTGATAAATATTTGCATGACTCAATGCTGAGTACTAGGGATATCATGGCTTTCATGATGAGAGGCAACACATGTCAAGATTTGGATTTAGATGGTAATCAAATAGTTCCTGTCGGAAATAGAAAAAGAAGGAAATCGGTGCCGTATCTGGATGTGTATGGTAGAGGTAGGAGTCTATTTAAAGTAAAATAACAAGAAAACATTATTTTTAAAATGTATATATAAATGATTGATTGATTGGTAGATTGCACTGTATATTATAATATGAGCTGAGAACTAGGGGGAGTATTTCTTCAAGAGGGTGCAATTTTTTTAACATAGAAGCTCTTATGTAGGATTGTCAAGACCAGTCAGATTATTAGGGTTTAAAAAAAAGACTTGATGTTGTTTAGACATTGGAAAACATGATATAATACCCAATATAATCAAAGTATATTTGATATAGTATGCAAAGCAAAGCTCTTTCAGTAATCCAATATAATTTGTTTACTAGAAAATCTGCCCATTTCCTTAATTAACAAACAATCCAGCCTCCCAGGCAAGACATTTTCAAGTCAAATCTATGGTAGTAGTGAATTAATGAAAGGTGAAGTATAGCTCTTTTGCTATGTTATACCTTTATTTGTAAAAGGTATTAGAAACTACAACATCAACCTGATTAAAAGTTTCCTAAAATGTTGACCTTATGAAAAGGCCTCATTTGGCATCTCTCTGCATGGCTTTTGTATCGACTACATTGAGCTGAAGCAGATGGTAGACAAAAGACAAAACCGCTCATGTGAACCTGAAATTAGCTAACCATAACCAAGATGGGAAATTTGAATTCTAGCTAAGAGAACTCACAATCACATATTGGATTGACTGGATGAAATATTGTCACTTTCACTTCATGAAAAACTTGAATAGAAAGAACATTTGACTTTATCAAGAGAGATTGTGTGGTCACAGGTGTATGGAATAGCTGCACTTGTCACTCCGGCAGGGTTTGTTTATAAAACAAGGATTGTTTTTTAAATTTTACGCAAGGAACATTTCTCATGTTAAAGTAGAAGGAGTAAACTGTACATGTATAAAATTGTTGACAGATAAGTGGATATACGCAATGGACAACAGCAACCAGGAATAGGATGCTACATATATATAGGGGTGTGTGGACTGTTTACCTTGCAATGTTTCAAAGTGTTGGACCAACAAGTTCAGATAGATGTATACATTTGTGCATACAACTTTTCAATATGGGTCTATGTACCCACTATGGGTGTATCACCATGGAAACGTTTATACTAATATGCTTTTATAATAATAAATGTCAGAATATACGACTTACAGGATTAACATGTATTATTTGATAAAAGACCTTAAAACAACCTTCAACAAAAGCCATGGACTAAACTCAAAAAGAGACTTTAAAACTCTTTCCATTCTGGCAAAAGACCGCCAGAAATGGAAGAAACTAGTTAAAGACATTTTAGCGGCGGAAGCGACTGCATCACAATGACGTAGTGGCGACACCGCAGTACAATACAATACAATACAATTTGATATAAACTACCATTTTCATATATTTTTTTCTCCTTTTTTAGAGTTGCCTTATGGATGGGAGAAGGTGGAAGACCCTCATTATGGGACTTATTATATAGAGTAAGTACAGACAACGCTTAAGTTGATCACTTTTACCCCTTGAAACATATGAAAGAATATAGAGTGTAGAAAGGATACAAGTTCTATCTGCTTAGTTGAAAATATTGTATCTGAAAAAAGGTGTTATTCCTAGCAGGTGTGGTCATTTCTATAGTGTTATGAATGACATGATTGGTATAGTACTCTAAAGATGTATACATTCTAAGTTCAAAACGATCTTATTTAGGCATTTGTTTTTTATTGATCATCAAATCTATGAAAAAAATACGAAACAAATTAATTTGTATCAAATGTAATGTATCATGCATTCATTGTATTAGTGTGAATAGTGATGTATTATAATGAGCATTTAAACCAATAGGTGTCTCTGTAATTAGGATGAATGAAGAAAAGCTAGGAACATTTATAAAGAGATTTGTAAAGACAAATTAATAAATTGATTGCATAAAGAATGAAATGAAAATTATTAACTTTTAATTTCTTATTTCAGCCATGTCAATAGAAAAACGCAGTATGAAAACCCAGTGACAAAAGCAAAGAGACAGGCTAAAGATGGTAAGAATATTCTGTAATAATTTGATTACTAAATCTATAATTTAAAAGTTGATTTTTTTTGTTGAACAGTTTTTAAATGCAGATTATTATTAAGAATGCTTTCAAAATTGGGTAGAAAAATCAATTGTGGGTAGATTAAGTCCAATTTGTAGGGGGAAGGGCAAATACTTTTTGGAGCTTATTCCCTTGAAGAGTACTACAAACTGATGTTTTTGCCTCTATTTTTAAAACAAACTTTAAAGATTCCAAAATAATCAATACCCTCTTGAATAGAGAGTTACCAATGTTTGTATGGCACTTAGACCATTATTGACAAGAACTTCCACCTACCTGATCAGCCCCTTTCATAGAATAATCATTATCCCATTCCCATAAAATGAAAATCCATAGAAATTACTACAGTCGTCTTGGTAATCAAAAACTACTACTCACAAAAAATCCAATAGAAGTCAGAACATTAATTGATTGTCTACATGGCTATAAATGCATTGAGTAATTGCTGATGGCCTACCGCATGTTGGGAAGTATCAGTTTTGATAGGCGATTCCTTTCAATATTTTCACAAACATTATGTCTTTATATATATATGCTGTCAAAAAAGTATTGAATGAATAGTTTTTGTATGATTTATTGTTATATGTAATTTAAAACAAGTGTTTTCACTTTTGCCACTCAATAACTCTTGGATTTGATTTTTTTCAAATGTTGACAACCCAGGTTATCATATGATATGTTAGAAGGGGACACTTTTTTAGCCAGGGGGATCAATAGCATATGTTCATGGCCAATATATGACAATTTCTAGGCCACTGTATGGAAATAAATAACAAGTGCTATCAAAATCAAGCAAAGAAATGGCCCTAAAGCTGACGTTTATATTGTGTAACATAGAAATATAAGAAAAATACAAAATCAATCAGTTTGCAAACAAAGTCATTTGGAATTATTCCACAGTGTTTGCATAATAAAACTTTTTAAATTTTAACATTCATTTTAATTCTGGGGATTTTGAAGATTGACTCTCTAAGAAGTGAATAGATGAACCCTTTCATGCTTTATTTATTATGGGAATTAAACTGTCTGGTCCTCCTGGAAAAATGTCCAAATTTCCCAATGATACGAATGAGGTAATAATGAGAAATAAAATTTTTAGTTGACTTTGAGGAATTATTAATGTGAACTGTTATGGCTGCAAGCAGGTGCATGAAACAATGCTGAATTGAAGAATTCTTATTCATTTGGAAAGTAATTGTTTCTTTCCCACAAAAATAGAAGAAATCAATACCTTGCAGTTGTGCCCTCATTTTATAGCTTTCAAAGTTATGATTTATAGGATTTTAAAACCTTTATTTAAAAAAAAAAAGTCAAATCTTAAACACACAGATATTGGGAATTAGCTTTTGGTTACAATATCTGCATTGCGTTATAATGAAAAATGGAAATTTTTCTTTACAAATGAAGCCATGCTTGGTTGCCCTGCATATCATAAAACTGGAATTTCTCAAAGTGAATTATTAGCCTCATGCATGAACATCAGTTTGATATTTATATATTTGTAAAAAAAATCCGCCCTGAAAAACGTCAAGAAATATCTCTCCTGGGTTGAATTAGCAAGAGTATTTTGTATGATGTACAACTTATGTAAGTAATAGGATCTGACTGGATAAATCATTTTATATCAAACAAACTGATCAATGTTATTTGATCCATGTAAAATAATGCAAAGTGATACAGTGAATTCAAACTGTTTGGATCCCAGGTCTTTACTCTGCTAATCTCTTGTGAATGTATTAGAATATTGATTACCAGGTGGAATAGGTTACCGAATAGTAATAAGGTTATCTTGTTTGGGGGGAGAAAGCAAAATGTTAGTAAACCTATAGGCATGAAAGAGGAAGTATTAAGCACAGATAGATGAGGAAAAAAAGTACACAAGAAATATGATGATGTAAAGAATTTATAAGCTTGGAATTAAGATTAGCCAGAAATAACCACTTTGCTGATAGCTATAGTTCTGGCTTTGGATTGGGAATGTTGAACAGAGTGGTTGGGAGTCAAAAAGTTTATTAGAGTGTATAAAAAGCCTCTGGAAATAAAGCATTCATTATCTGGATTACTTACTTTTGTGTGAAGTACTTACGGGAAGGAAAGTAATGAACTAGAAATGAAACAACAAAGAGCACCCAGTATGGAAGTCGTAACTTCACAGTCCCCAAGCTATCATTTGAGGAAGACCCATTCAAAAAGTGTAATGAATTTGTTTTCATGTTTCATAGGGTCATCGTCACCGCCACAGAACAATGGCAATGGGACAGGATCATTACCAAGACATCCAAAATACAAGAATTTGGAACCTAATAGAAGTGGTACACCAGCTGAAATCAATGGAGGAAAGTCTCCATCAAGTAAGTAATTTAATAGTCAAATCAATACTTCATCTTTTGATTTTTTTTGTGTGGGAGTTACTTGTCCTACACCCAAGCTGCTTCATTTTGTTTGTAGGTTTGACTATGGCAGTGGTTACTTAGACACACCTTTTTCAATCACTCTGGGTTGAAATGACTTATTTATTTGTTTTGACTTTTCTTCCGGACACACTTTTTATTTGAGAAGATAAGGGTTTAAAAGGTGTGTCTAACCACAGGCAAAGTTATTTGTTATTTATGCCACCGTCCTATAAAAAAACCAATGTCTTCCAGCATCTTTTATTGGTTAAGATTCAATGTGTTTTTGCGTAGAAATATGCCTGAAATTTGGTAGTACTGACACAGTGTTAAAAATGTAATGTGATTTTTTACTTATAGTGGTATATCATTTAGTTATATTTTTATCATTTCAAACAGGCACAGAAGAGACAAGGCCTTTCTTTACAAAAAAGCCTGAAGAACTTCATGGTGAATTTATAAAAACAGAACTTTTAAAAAGTCCAAGAGGGTTTGGCTTCACAATTGTTGGAGGGGATGACACAGATGAAGAATTTCTCCAGATCAAAAATGTTGTACCAAATGGTCCAGCTTATGATGATGGGAAACTCAAACCAAGTAAGTTATGAATGCCTTGCAGATTGCTCTTGTTTGTAAGCGTTGACGTAGTGTCTTATTGTACACTGATGATAACCTTATGTGTATTGAAGTTCACAAAAGCTAATCTTGTATAATTATGTATCATGATCAGTTTATCTTTAAGCAATTCTTTTTCAATACTTACTTGATAGTTATTTTCTGAACAATTATTTTTATTACCCCCTTTTCTGCCACTAGGTGATGTGCTTGTCTTTGTCAATGACCAGTGTGTTCTGGGGTACACACATCAAGATATGGTCAATATGTTTCAACAAATTCAAGTGGAAGAAAGAGTTAAATTAGAAGTATGCAGAGGTTATCCTTTACCTTTTGATCCCGATGATCCCAATACAGAAATAGTCACCACTGTGGCGGTAAGCCTTCCAGAAACTGGGACCTCAAACACCCCACCCAATGTGTCCAGGCCCCACAGCCGTTTAGGGGAGGGGGATAATATGAATGTGACTGCTAGGAATAACAAATCTATGCCAGATCTTAGTTCATCGTCAAATATGCAAGACGCTAATGTGGCACAGAGGAATAAAAGTTACGATGAACTAAACAACGACGAGGAAGTTATGTCTTCGTTATATCCTGGCAGTAACAGACCAGAACTGCTGAGTGTTGATATTACAAAAGGACCGATGGGATTTGGATTTACAATTGCCGACAGTGCCTATGGGCAAAAAGTCAAACATATTCTAGACAATAAAAGGTGTCAGGATATTCAACAGGGTGACATTCTGGTTGAAATTAATCATGTCAGAGTTAAAGATACGCCTCATGCAGATGTTGTCCAAGTGTTGAAAAACTGTCCAAAAGGAGTAGAATCTAATATAGTCATCCAAAGAGGAGGGATGTTAACGCCCATTAAAGGAAGAAGACCTCCCAGCAGAAATGTAAGTCTGATATTTTGATCGATTGAAGTCTTTGATATTATGAGATCTATGCAGAATATTATACATGTATCTAAATAATTTGTGTGATAATATTAATAAGGTCATAGAACTGAATAGACATAATTGAATCAATTTATCTCTCATAATAATCTTAATTATGATAGACTTGGCTCACTTCTGAATGTGATAATTGTGTCTGCATGGTTTTAACCTGTCCTCGTTATTTCACCTAGAATAAATCTGCTGATGAAGTCCATAAAAGCCAAAGAGAAGATAGTTTTTCCAATGTGCCAAGAAGTCCTTTCTATTCTCCAGGTCAGTAGTTTAATCTAATCTTCTGAATCATGCTATGTTTCTATTTTGTTACAGTGTGTGAATCTATATTATGGAAGTATGTAGTAAATCTTGATTTCTTGAGTGAACTCTTAGTCTTTTTTACAGTTTAGTGTGTTATAAATACCATTGTTTATTATGTTACTATCAGTGTTTAAATCACATTGTTTCTTTTGAATTATTTGGTTTTTCAAATGATAGACAAAAATTACACTTGTACAAAACTTGTAATTTTGGACTGTTCTACTAATACCATATCACTGTTACACAAACACGACTGTTGTAATGTGGTTTATACTTAACTAGAAAAACATTTGAATTAAACGGTATCAGAAATTGCAACACTTAAATGGCTACACTGTACACTGTCATTTTGATATTAATGTTGACTGAATTTTCACAAAATTTGACTACAGGAGAAGATTGTAATCTACGGTTTTGAAATTATTTTTGGCAAAAATTACATTTAATTCAGTCTACATGGCTATCATGGCTAAGATATTCAGATTGGGATATCATAAGCTTCTGCATGTATGAACAAGGATCATTAACCTCCACTGTTCAATGGGGTAAAAATGGACATTCTCAATCTGCATTAACTCATTTATTGGTTGCTTGCAAAGTTTTCTTCATATTTGATGTAATTGTAAATGATAGGGCAAAAAGAGACGGAAAACAACAACAAAAGCAAGGAAGAAGGGAATCCTGGCAAGGAAGAATCTGCAAAAGCAGATGAAAAAGTTGTTCAAAAGAACGGCGTGAATGAGGAAGCTAAGGGTGAAAATAATGATACAAAACCAGAAAATGATAAAGGTATTAATGGTTGTCGTAGCATGTTGCAAATAACTGACACGGTGTAGATGGTGGAGGCTTGTACTTTTGTAGAAAGATCAAAAAAATATTCTTCACTGGGATAAGGATAAAAATGTAGAAAAAGATCAATAGGGTTTGGTTGCTTATGGATTGTATGACTCCTACTTTTGGAAACTAAAGCCGATCATAAATAAATGTTTGTTTCCGGTTGAGCGCCCGGTTGTTTTTATTTTAAAAACCACCCGGCCGGAATTTTTTTTTTTTTATTTAATTTTTTTTTTTTTTTTTTTTTTTTTTTTTT
>JAVSBT010321740.1:0-11664 GCA_033118115.1 Pharyngocirrus eroticus
GGTACTACATTCGAAATTCCTCCAGAAAATCCAGTGCAGATGTTGAATCTTACACTTACAGCAAATGCAAGTTTACATGTTGGAAATGAACATGCTGTTATTTCCATAGAATTCCATTTTGATGAAAATCACAAATTGAAAACTTCTACCTCTTGGAAGCATGTCACTCTTGGGTTGATCAAGGTCTCTAAGGTTTACAACTATTCTGATGCGGAACCAATACTTACAAACTTTGGGACAGAAATGGATTATCAGGATCAAGAAAATGAAATCCTGAGGCACCTTCATAAAGTGTCAAAGACTCTTTGTTCTGAAAAGGTCCTTTCTGGATCTGAACTGTATTGGCACGAGGCAAAAAGAATAAAGAAGTCAACTGCTGACAGCTTGATAAGGGAACTGAACAGATTGGTCAGCAAGTCAATTGCACGTTTACTTTTAGACGTTTATCCAAATAGGACACCCCTTGTCACACGGGCTCCACCTAGAGATTTTGATCGTGATCAGTGGAAGCAAGAATATGAAGAAGTGATAAAGACATCAAACAGATATCAAGAGCTTAGCCCAGATCATGTTGCAGATGGTAAAGTAGGAAATGCAGAATTGACCATGTTCACAAAGTACATTGATCAACTTAATGAATGTATAAGTGCCAGAGATCCAAATTTAGACCATGTAGAAGATCTTCTTGCCTCTGAACAATTACAGCCATCCTTCCTGACAGCCTGCAACAAATGGTATGAATTGCAGTCACCTGTTGTAATAGTGTCATCAGCTGATGTTTCACAACCTGAAATTTGTCACTACCAGGAATATTGTAATGAATATACCTACTTCTTGGCACCTCTTAGTAGATACCTAGATGTGGTTGTCCAGAGGTTAGTGAAGGGACATCTAGAAGGCAAAGTCCCATATTCAGTAGATGAAATTAGAGATATCTGTGAGGAATTTGATAGCGTAAACTCAAGGAAGAAGCAACTAAAGAAAGCTGTACAGCTTTTGCAACATGTGCACGAGTTACTGATCAAACCTAAGAACACATTGGCAGTAGTTGAAAACTGTTCAGATATTAATATCACAGTTTCATTACCAGATATGTTTATCATTCCACCAAAATTCAAGACAATTAAAACAAACCAAATGGGAATCCGACACTTACCTGTAATGGGTAATGAAAAGGCTTTTACTTACACATGGAATGAAAGAATTCACAACTACAGAGAAGGCAAACCACTAGGATTTGAGCCTCGCAAAATGCCAAGGCTGAGTCCAAACCAACACATCATAGAATTTGAAGGCAACATTTGGAGGCAGTTTAACAATGCTGTGAAAGAAAAAGAATGGCACAATGCAAAAGACATGTTACAATTGATGAGACTAATGAGACAGAAAAGAGATAGAAAAGAAGATTATGTTGATGACGTTTCTTCTGACAGAGCAGAAATTCCTAAAGAAAAAGCTCATTATTCCAAATTTGAACTTACTCTTGAACCCGAGAAAGTCCTACCAATACAATACACAACAGATTATTTAAAAGGTCTTCTGGTTCCTTGTCCTCAGTTGATGAGTCTTACGCCTACATACAAAGTATGTCTACAGCATAGAGATAAACCTATTCCATGCTTTGCATGCCCAGCAGATATATCCCTCAAAACATCCTACCCAGTTATAGATGATTACATCAGAGATTGGTCAAGAATCCTAGATATGGAATCTGTAGTGTCTGCAATGCAAGATCCAACTTCTTTCACTCTTAATGATGTAAGAATAGAATGGTCCATGTCAAGGAATGGGGCTATTGGACAAATGGAATTAGATGAACGTTTCTGCTTACATACAGAAACATTCCTTCCTTGTGCATCACAAACTAGTAGGAAGAATCAATCAGAGGTTGAAGATGATTTGGGGATGGACTACGTTGGGCCAGAGAATGACAATTGTGAACATACTTCAAATAGCAAGAAAGTTTTGGGATACATATGTGTACAAGTAAGGGAAATCTTTAGAAATGGTGAAACACTTCAGATGGCTCCAGCCACAGATACAGTAAAGGAACTTTGCAATACATCCACGATTAACATTGCTCATGGTGTGGTTACTACTTTGATACGTGATAAAAAACACTTCAAATGGGAGTTTCAGGTGCATCCCCCATTGCCCCAGTGGATGAATCAAATGGAAGGACCTGTTGTTACTGAAGGGAGCATAGAAGTATATGAAAAAGATTTACCTCACAGGTAAGGTCTATATTCATACCATGACACTTGACACACTGTGTCAGAATTCAGAAATGTTAAATAAACTGTCACTCTGGTATACTTTTAAAGAGGTAGTACATAGTAACTAATACATCTTTATAGAATGGTCTCTTATGTTACAGGCATATGCAAGAAGTAATCAACAATACAAGATACTCCTCATATATTGTGAAAGCATTAGCCCTTCAAGATAGTTTCCAAGAACAGGGTAGGTTATGACTTACATGATTAGAGAAATTTCAACATTTCAAAAGGGTCTGCCAATACTTTATAATAATTCGAAATATCAGTTTCCAGGTACCTCAAGTAATTCAACCATGGTAAACTATGGAGACACCAAGAAAACCCTGTAGTATTGTTGTCATTTCCCTTTTTCTTATTGCTGTGGGGAGACATTGCAACTTTGAATTGAAGACCTTTGAAAAATACTCAACTAGTTTAAATATCTCAAAAACAGGAATCACTTTTACAATCTTTTATGGTTACTTTCTTTCCTTTCTCTCTCCTAAATCGAAGCTGTTTCATTGGATGGTATGATTGACATTGAAATTCCAACAATGTGCACACCAAATCCGTACCAGCGTGAGGCTGTGATGTATGCTTTATCTAGAAAGATATCTCTCATCCATGGACCACCAGGTATGTTTTGTCTTGGTCATGTTTGTCCAAGATATATGATGATAGAATTCAATCATAATTAATTGCAAGGAATGTCGATATGTTTAGAAAAATTGAAATATGATTATGTCAATTTTTTCCTTTTTAGGGACTGGGAAAACAGAGACAGGTGTCAGACTGGCTTACCTAATGGCCAAATTAAATCAACATAATCAAAATAAAGCTTCCAGTGGTTTTCAAAAGAAATGGGTGATATACTGTGGACCATCTAATAGATCTGTGAATGTTGTCACTAGTAAGCAATACATTTGTAAGGCAGATATCAATCATATGCTGTAGACTAATTAGTTTAATAATTGTTTATCAAGTTACTAGTTATCTCTTCTTTGTTTTTACAGTTGATGCGATTAGAAGCTTCTGCGGGTTCTGTCATTGCAACAATTCTACAACGTCTATGTGTAATACATTGATTGTATACTTCAACAATCCTTTTTTGTACTGTTTAAACTCTTACATCACTGAAAATATACAAATTTATTTTGGGTTGAATGCTCCACAAAAGAACTATTCTGTTTTTGATATTGTATAGTTGATTCATGGAATCAGCAAATGATCCAATTAATTTTTTAATTTTGTATTATTTTAGGACATAATATTGAAGTACATTTTTCATGATTTCAATTCAAATGCTTAAACTGACAAAGTCTCAAAGTACGGTAAGCCATGTTTTTGCTGAAAGGTGACTGTCTCTTATTTTCAGAATATCTTCATCAAAGACTTCTCTCCAACATTCCTGAAGATGTTTATTGCCCAAAAATTCTGCGGATATATTCCAAGAGCATTGAAGGGAAAGATAAATCTTTAATTCACCCCCCAGGATATATTAAAAAGTTCAGAGATAAGACAGAATATTATGAAAAGGCAGATCCAGATATAAATGAAGTTGCATTGCACCAAGTTATCAGAGGTCCAAACTGTAAATACAGACAAGAGTTTGATACCATGCATGAAAGAATTAAAGGTTGTCGTGAAAGTTGCCACAGCTCTGGGACTTTACTCTCAGATTATGTTGAACTGGTGGAAAAGGCAACAAAGTCAACCATTCAAGACCATGACATATTGCTCACAACTTGTCTTGGAACAATGAATAAGACCATTCAGGATCTTAAAGGGAACATTAGTCATCTAATAGTTGATGAAAGTGGTATGTGCCTTGAGCCAGAGAATTTGATTCCAATTGTGTCTATGCAGCCAGAACAAGTGGTTCTAATTGGGGATCATAAACAGCTGAAGCCTATTGTCTTGGACAAAACTGCTCAGGAAATGGGTCTTGAGAGGTCACTGTTTGAAAAATGTGCAGTAACTTCAGTATTTCCTATGCAAATCCTCAAAATCCAATACCGGATGGTAAGTATGAAAGGACATGCAAAAAAGATAATTATAAGAATAATAAATCTACTCTATGTTCATTTTTTTAATCAATTATTTAAGTAGAGGTGTCTTCCTAGGGATTTACACCTTTCCTTTCTTATTTTCATTACAGCACCCAAGTATTTGCGAGTTTCCGTCTGAACAATTTTATGATGGAGAACTACAAAGTGAACAAAACAAAAGATGGAATGAGACACCAATTTTTTTTAAATCAGATTCAAGAATAGCATTCTGTCACTGCAGTGGTCCAAAATATGAGGATTTTCAGCCAGTCAAGACAGACATGGGAAATGAAATGTCTCGCTATAATGAAGATGAAATTGTGCATGTGGTGTGTTCTGTTATACAATTTTGATAGAGTTTTTTAAATTTTACTTTATATGTTTCTAAATATAAAGTTGCAGAAGCTTTTTTTATGAAGCTTTTGGTCAGTTGGCCTGTATCAATCCGCCATTCAGAATGCACATGTATGCATTACAATATATTAAATACATTTTAGTTTTAAGCTACATTTCAGTCACATTTACTGGAATATCAAAGGTTGACCATACACAATAGTATATCCTATTAAACATAGACAACTCAAAAATATCATTAGCAAAAGACATATTTGCCGTTGTCGGAAAATAACCAAAACCTAGTATGAAAATGGTATTGAAAATGATCTTTGATATCTAAAAGTTGTTTGTGAATGTCGTATCATATTTTTTCATAACTATTTGGTAAAATCTACCCTAGAAAAGTATCTTAAATCATATTTCTACTACATGTGCTCTTTTGTTTGGTACCCTAGATTGCATGTACATTAGGAATGTCAGATTGGCTTATTATATATTTTCCATAGAATATAAATATATGAATTGTGGACAATGATCACTAATAGGTCAGATTGAGAAAGACTTCAGACAGAGAAGTTGAAAGCTATCTGAGTATAAAGCTTTAAATTTTAAATCAGTCAAAAGTTTAAATATTATTATAATTTGAATTGTTTTCAACATTTATCTATCTTTTACATGCATATTACTATTATCTTTGACATGGGGCCTCGGTTTATCCTAATAGACTATAGTAATATGTAATGAATAGTCATAACAATTTTTCAGAAAAGAATACTGAAAGCGCTTATCTATGATTTTGATGTTGAACCACAAGATATTGCATTCATCACTCCATACAAAGCCCAAAGCAACCTTATGAAAAACCTGACAAAAAAGGTAAAGAAATTGAAAGATGTAAACATGGAAACGGTAGTATCCAGTCAAGGTAAGTGCCATTTTTAAGTATCAGTAAATATATCTTATAACCATGATAAGGCAAACAATAGATTCACAGCACAATGTCCAAGTTCAGGCATATCTACAATGTTTTTTTATGTTATTCTAAAGGTGTCTAAAGATTTTTTTAAGCCCAAACTAAAACAAATTTTGAGATTTTTTATTTCCTATGAAAATATAACATTTTAAGATATCTATGGCAATCTGGCCAACTTGTTACTTAGAAGCATGTTCTGACCAGATTTCCCATGTTTAATTCCAATAGAGAATTTCGAAATAATGGGATGGCAGCGCCTTCAGATGTCACCCTTGATTAATTTCCCCCTGTTATGCCCAACCAAGTTTACAAATAAACATATTTCTGAAGATAGAGATTGTGCATGTGTTTCATTCACCAAGTTGTCTCTCTTACTCATTGCTGTATATGTCCAATTCTGTATAACGTATTTGTTCGAATAGCCGGCCATATTCGAATAGCCGCTGGGTAGAATAAGCGCCCCCCCCCCCCCCTTTATACACCCTTTAAAAAAAATAAGCGCCGGGAATTGGACGATGACAACAGGAATGAAAACTACACTGTTATATAATATACTATTGACTTTAAGGTGGAAACTATAGCAGAAGTAAAGCAAGGCTTAACAAAAGCTGCTGCTCGGTATTTATAGACAGACAAGATTCTTTTGTAACATCATTATAATTCAGGTTTTTAAATATTTAACGAAATGCCTTGTTAGGCAAGAAATGAAAGATTGTTTAAACGAAATAAAAAGTTCCTGTTATTCAAATAAGAAAGTGTTTTTTGTTTTCTTAGCCTCTCTTAGCAATGTGCGTACATTTGTAAAATGGTGGGAATTTCCATTTTTTTACCGTGATCTTAATAATAAGCGCCCCTGTTTGAATAAGCGCCGGTTTTAGTAAGCTCCGGGTCAAGAGGGGTCTCGAAAAAAAAAATAATCGCCCTGGCGGCTATTGGAACAAATACTGTATATAGAATCAGAGTGTGATTCACTTATTTTCGTCACTGGACAGACGGACCAGTTGGTTAAAATTTCTACTGGACCACTAACTTGAATGGTCCAGATCTCAGCCAGACCAGACCAAAATTCAGTGGACTAGGGCCAGTGGACTAGTAGTAAATTGCACCCCTATATAGTGACAACTGCTTGAATGAAACACATGCAAGATCACTATCTTTGGATATAAGCCTATTTGTAAACTCAATTTCACAGGGGGAAATTAGGGATATGAAGCAGGGGCAACATCTGAAGGTGCTGCCATCCCATTATTTTTTTTCGTATTTCCATTCAAGCAAAAAAATGATAAAATGTATCCAGTTGGGGAAATTATCTTTCTTACATTTTCTACAAAATAATAAATAATAAAAATCATGTTTTTATCATTCTTAATACCCTGTACATGACATGTTGATGGCTTGTTAGTCTTGCATCTTTGGTATTTTCCAGGAGGAGAATGGGATTTTGTTGTTCTTAGTACAGTAAGGTCCATCCCTGATTATAGGATAATTTCACATCCAACTCTTGGTTGGTGCAAAGAGGTCTTGGGAAGTGTTGCAGATCCTCATCAGATGAATGTTGCTTTGACAAGAGCTAGGAAGGGACTTTTTATTGTTGGTAAAGTGCTATTGCATACAAACTAATAACAAATTTGAAGCCATTTGGGTCGGAACATTGTAGCCAATTGGTGTGGCTGAAAAGCTATCAAATCATATTTTGATTTTTTTTGCCCACTGTAAAACTTTTTTCAAGTTAAAAGTACAAAATTGTAGCTTAAACTTGTTCAAGTGCACATATTTTCTTTTAAAACATTGACCATTCAGAAGGGCAATTTGAAGTTTACAAATTTGCTTAAATCATTTTTTTAATTTTACATAAAGTAAAGTGACCTTTCATTGAAATAGATTTGTACTATATGAAATGTCAAACAAAAAATTAAGTACTGTTGTTTTGCTTGATTTTTTGCAAGGACAAACTTCGCAAAATTAAATTGTTCAAAAAGATTCTCCAATATCATGTAATGTTAGTTTTGTATTGCAGTGTATTACACTATATTGTGATTCATAACTATTCTTTAATAGGAAATAAAAAAGTTTTGAGATGTAATAGGGCATGGAGAAACCTTCTTGAGCATTATAGGGAGGAAGATCGTTTATTTGATGCCAAAATGTTTATGCCTGAAGAAAAACATAAACATGAAGATGAGATTGATACTGAGTTTGACGACCACGAAGAAACAGCAGGTAATGTCCCAAGAGAAAGGCGCAATTATTACAGCTAGGCACTAATATTTTGTAAGTAGTTTATCCAACCAAAAGTACCACCATACGTCAGTAATCAAAACTAACTGTTCAGAATATCAGGCTAAACCTCCTCATTTTTATTATCATACATAATGGCAGATCCAAATAAGACCGTAGAGATTTAATAATGTATTTTAATTGATAGTGTCTCTGTTTTCAGATCTTCTCTTTTACCCTAATGATGCACAAACTTATTGGAAAGATGCTCCACCGAGGTTAAAGCACTTGGCTCCAGAAATGTTGAAAAAAGCCAACAAAGTTAGAGAGAGAAGTCTTTTTGGAGATGTACTTTCTAGTTCTGATGATGAAGAAAACGTTCTTCCTGAAATCCAGAAAAATAGAGTCAAACAGAGAAACAAATACCAGGGTTCAGATGTGGTGGTAAAAGCCAACAATGGTAGACAGAAATCTTCATTTGAAAATGAATCAGATAGTTCTCGAGAAGACAACACTTATTCTGAAACTAAGAATGATTCTTTTCAGCAGAAAAGTACTTTTCTTGGAACTGATGAAAAAATGCAAATGCACATAGAGTCAAACAAAGATCAGACCCAGGATTTTAAAAAATATAGAGATGACAGAACAGAGAAAATTACTAGTTACAGTGGCCAGACTTCTGATAATAGTTGCTTCATTCTTGGACACACTAAAGAAGAAAAATGCATAGAAGGGTTTACGTTACCAGAACAAAAATATGTAGTTGAAACAGAGGATAGTGGCATAAAAAAACCTCAAAGACCATATGAAAATGTAAACTTGAGAAATGAAAATGCAGGTAGCTCTTGTAATTCAACAAACCTTGTTAATGCAATCTCAGTACCGAAGGGTGAAGCTGATATGTGCGAAAAGGGCACTGTACAGATTCCAATCACAAGCAGGCTTGATAAAGAAACAACATCAATGGACCCAAGAAATGGACAATCTGGTAATTCCTTCCATTTGAAAACAAAAGCAAAGCGTAAGAAGAAAAAGAAAGCAAAAACTTTGAGCTCAAAAGATAAAGATAAAACAGATCCTGTAAATGATGATGCCTTGAAACCAAATGACACAAGGAAAGGAGAAATCATTGGCTTTGATAAAATAGACCCAATCCATGCTGATGCCCTGGAAGCAAAGGGAATGAATAACAAAGATTCTGTCAACAGTATTGGTATAGGAAAGGAAGAAAGGCATAACAATGTTTCTTTGGAGCCAAAAGGTACAAAAGAAGGACAAACTATCTATGTTGGTGTCATGGATGCAAAACCTCCTGATTTCCTTGAATCAAAGGGAACAGCGAAAAGGAATTCAGTCAACAATATTGGCATGGAAGTAAAAGGCACAGAAACACAAAGGTTGGATAGCTCTAAAAAGAAAGTAGACACTGTCAACTCTGAAAAAAAGGAAGCAAGGCAAGCCATAGCAATTGATTCTGATGTCTCAGTAAATACATTGCAAGCAGATAATGTCAATTCTACACTTACAGAATCAAAATTAAAGGCACCACAGAATGTGGAACAAAATGTAAGGGTCACCCCACACAGAAGAAGAAGGACCCTGAATGCAAATATTCCCCCTGATACTGTAAAAGCATTATTAAGGTACTAGTTATATTATATTAGACCTGCTGGGCTGACCAGAAAAAATGGTTAGGCTCTAGAACTGAGCTTGTTGGAGTCTCTTATCCATTTATTTGCATTTTACATACTGCTATGATGTAAATTGGAATGAAATGTTTCTTAGATATGGGCATAGTAGTAGCTTTGCCTAAGTGTCCTCCCACTCTTAAAGCCTACCTATTTACAATGAATACCTGCAACTTCAAGTGGTTCCAATTAACCAATAAGCAGAAACACCTCCTTGTTATAAAAGGCGGCCTTAGTGAGACAACCATGAATTTCACAAAAGAACATTCATGGAGCCAACCGTGTAGAAAGTCAATTAGTAGATAGGTGTGTTTGCTTATTGCTTTATGGATGTTTAAACATATAACACACCTTTTTTGAATTCTATTTCAGATATGTTTACATAGCAGCTGTCAGTTGGAGAGATGGAAAATTAAATGTATTCGTAAGAGAAGGATATGAAGACAATATGAAACCAATTATACAAAAAGAGTATGAGAAAGAATTCACAGTATCCACATACTACAAGACAAGTGGACCTATTGAAGAAAGTTGTCCTGGTGGAATGCTAGAAATGAGAGAATGTGATAAGTACAAAAACCTTTTAAGAGCTGAGGATCCAACTGACAACCAATGTAGATATGGTAGTATTGGAGCTTTCTTCTATGTTAAAGGTTCAGATAATGCCAACATCTATGTTTTGACTGCAAGCCATGTTGTTAGTCCTACCCCAGAGAGACATATGAAAGCAAAATATTTCATAACAACTGAAGAAGGTGAATTAGAACTTGGAAAATTAAGAATTGACTTGAAAGATAAACATATTGATGAAATTGATGCAGCTTTGATTGAAGTGGATGAAAGTACAAAAGCATCTCTGGGAAGAAATATTCATATAAAATGGACTGATTTAACAGATATTATTTCAGATCAGGAAATTTTGGAATTAAAGGTAGTGAAATATGGTGCAACTACAAATATGACAAAAGGAAAAGTATTAGAGACTGAGTTCCTTGAAGAGGCAAAAAAAGCTAGAAAAGAAAAAGAAAAAATGGTAGGTAATGTGCCTATGGATGAATGTTTGGATGATGATGATGAACCAATACTATGCTCTAACATTGTTACATACTCGGATACAATAGATGGAAATTTCACAGAAGCTGGTGATAGTGGAGCTGTTATCACTACAGAAGACTACACAAAAGCTCTGTCACTTCACTACAGATGTCAGAGAGACTACCAATATAAAGGCAAAAAATACAACAAAGTCTCCATATCTGCTCCTCTAGTAGACACATTGGAAAGACTTGAGATGGCTTTGGATTTGGATTGGGATCATACTCTTGAATTATGGTTGCCAGATAAAGAAGTTGATCCTTCTAAAAAAGAACATAATGGTAACATTGATGATGATTTTAACACGGAACAGGTTTCCCAACCTTCTGGCCAAACAAAAGAGAGTATAGAGAATAAAATTAAAGAAGTTGATGACAACCAAGAGAGCAAAATCCAGCTTATCAAACCAAAACAGGTGACAGATGTCAAACTAAAGAAAAAGAATGGTCGAAGAGCAAAGAAGCTACCGAAAGAGAAAAATAACAATTGCAAATATGTAGATAGAATATAAATGTATTTTCTCAGATAATTAAGTAAACATTTCTTGAGAGACAATTATCACACTAGATCTTATACTAGATGTATAAAGAGTTTAATATCAAGCTGTGTTGAGTCCTCAGCTTCTCTTGAAGTGCTTTGCCAAAGGTTGCTAGTAAAAGGCTTACAAGATGTCACAGTGGCACAAAAATGAGGCCTCATGTCAAGAAGAGAGCATTTGACATGTAAAACATCCAGTAGAATTGGAAATATTCTTTATTGTGAAATTACAATTCTAATTGCAGATACAAACCAAGGACACTTATTAATGAACTTCATGGAATGTTTCTAGAACCACAGAAATTGACCACTAATCAAATCAAATATTTGTCACAGGAAATTTTATGCAACACCAAATAACTTCTTTATAGTAGAGCAATTTGTAGAAATAATGGTGGGGTAATTTGTATGTTATGCATGCTGTAATTCTATTTGATGAATGCTTTCAACATTTGAGTGTTTATATTTTGCATATTATTTTAAGTTTTTGTTGTTCCAAACAGCAAAATTTG
>JAVSBT010321962.1:0-11660 GCA_033118115.1 Pharyngocirrus eroticus
ACACTCGGAGAATCACTGGAATACTCTTTTATTGACATGATGGGGTAAAAATCTCAAAATCGAAATATTTTGTTTGTAATAGGTTTTTGAGCTTTTAATAGCATATCATTCATGCCGAGAAGATGGTACGGTCAATAGATCGGGTCACAAATGTGCTACATGCGGATGCATTTTAATAGTTTAATTATGTACATCTCATTAGTGCTTTAAGGTCTATTCTAGTTCTTTAAAAGACTACGGATGAGTGTTTTAAAGCAATAGGGAGACTGAGTAAGGGTATGAATGTAGCTATTTGACTTTAAAAAAGTAACTTTTGCCTCAAGCCATGAAGCCCAACCTATAGTACCTATATTGACAAATCATTAAAAATTAAGCGTGTAATCTTAATTTTCTACTAAAAAGTATAAATTACTTGCTGGGAGAATCACCATGAAGATTCAATGGACTTGATGGTTGTTGATTGTAGTTCCATTTTTCTAGGTTTCCTTTTTTAATCATAATCATGAATTTATAATTATGTATGTCAACCGGTTAGAAAAGAGTGTCCTTCCCACTAATTAAATTTAGCAATTTTCTTCATTTTTCACTTTGATTTCATATATTTAATTCACCCTCAAATGCCCTTTAAGACTGGAAAGATCCTAAGTGAATGCAAATAATTCAGAGTTTTGTCGAAATCATTATTATTCACAATGAAAGCTACTTTACTCAGAATCAAAGAGTAATTCAGTATTCTACAAAACACAGCAATGTCAGAGTACATTAAAAATTGTGCTGCTTACAATTTGATTTGAATTTTGCCCCCCTCAAAATCAAAAATTATCAATCAGAAAACAGACCCAATAAAGTAGTCATGGATTATGAAGCAACATTTCTTCAACTTTTGAAAGAATTCAGAACCAAATCTACAGCCCATGGAATTCCACATGTATACAATGCTAAAGGTATGGAATAATTTCTTCTTTTGTTTAATAAAGGCTCTAGTCTAAATAAATGCATGGCAGATGCAAGGAGCAAGTCTGACTCCTGTAGTTGTCTTCATCCTTGCATTTACTTAGAAAAATGCAATGAATTCCAGCATTCTCCAGGCAATAATTGTACCTTTAATACCTGGTGAATACTGGAATTCATTGAATTTTTCTAAGTAAATGCATTGCCAGGCTGCTCCTTGCATCTGCAATGCATTTATGTAGACTAGTGGCTGCTTTCTCATAGCCATTTTGATCGAGATCCAAAAAGGAAGTAGATCATCTACTTGCTAAATAGCTTAGGGACTTCTCTAAAATAATTTTCACTAAGTTTTGCATGATATTGTCAATACTGAAAAATTAGAGTCACACAAAATAATTAATTTATGGTTGCGCCTTGGTATACCGAAACAGAAATGATTTTTTTATCAGGCCTTGCATCAAAATGTATCATCTCTAGAACACTTGAAATGATATCTAAACCAAATAAATAATACTGCTAGAATACCTAGAATAAATAACCAGGGGTCGATTTACTTTTTTTCCTCAGAGGGACCCGTAAACATGATTATTAATAAAATGGCTAAAATCTTAAAATTTCTAAGGGACCCACCCTATACCTTATAATGGGGTAAAAACAGCTGGTCCCTCGGTCCCTCAAGTAAATCGAGCCCTGAATAACCTTTCTTTTTTTTAACAGGGAAATTGAAGATCTGTTTTTGGAGTTGTATTTTCCTTGGGACTTTTGTTGGACTTTGCTTTCACTTGTATTACCAGTTTTCACTCTTTTTGGGATATCCATTGTTGGTTAGTGGTTTAATCAAAAGCAAACTTTGATCTGAATCAATAAATAATTGATAGTTTTAAGTTTATATGATAAAAAGAAAGGTCTTAGGATGCCATAACTAAGATATCTTTGTGGCATTAGTATACAATTATTATTTTCAAACAAAAAAAAAGCTGTACAAACACTCTAATTTTTGAGTAAAGGATGGATGGAAAGCCATGTTTTAAGTCTAGTCACGAAAGCTCCTAAAAAATGAGTTCAATTTTGTTGTGAGAAAAAGTTTTAAAATATGTTACAATAAGTCTAGACTCTCTAAAAGAATTGTTTAAAATATTGCTACATTTGGTTAAAAATGTTTAATTGTAGAACTTGATTCGATAATTTCACTATTCTTGGTAGGTTACCATCAAAGTGAATTTTAAGCCAGCCTTGACTTTTCCTGCAGTCACAGTGTGTAATATGAACCCGATAAAAAAGTCCTCATTAGTTGGGGACATTATGTTTCCAACTATTGAAGAAGAGACAGAAGAAGTCAGAGAAAACCAAAGGGCGAGAAGATCAATAGATTTAGAATGGTGTAAGTCCTTAGGATAAAGGGAATGTATTTGTTCTTTTTTCAACAATGCTTTATTGAATAAGAGACATGGTGGCCTAATGGATAGGGTCGCTGATTGGAGTCCAAGAGATACTAGGTTCGATACCCGGCCAAGGCACCATGGTGTGTCCTTGAGCAAGACACTTTATTATATATTGCTTCAGTGTTCCCTACTGTAAAATGAAGTGACTGTTGGTGAAATTCCAAAAAAATCCATTTCAAATGTACCATGTATTTTCTAAATTGTCGAGTTATTCAACCTTTAGGTTGCAAAGCAGTTCAACAAACAAATATTTTTTATTTATTTAAAAAAAATAAAAATGTATTTTAATGTCATGTCACTTCTGAGATCACTTAAATTTCACCACACTTGTAAAACATAAAGATGGCAACTATTTTCTATTCACTACAGATAATTATCATAGTATTTAGAATAACTTTGTGAAGTGTCCTAGAACTTTTTATTGCAAAATGGCCCAATATAAATGTTTTTTTTTATTATCATTATTTATCATTATTAAATGTACAGTTTAAAGGAGAACTAGCAAGGGGTCTAACATTATTATTTTAATATTTTGATATATTTGATATCTACAAAGTCATTTGGGAACAATTCTTTGCTGGCTAGTTTCTTTTTTTCATGGAAATCCAAATAGCCTAATATCATTCACCAAGTAACTTGTAAGGAAATCCTTGTTGACAAAAGGGAATTGTGGGACAATTTGTAATCTCTTACTAATTCTTCTTTAAGTTGTATAAACATATTTTTTTATTCTTGCAGTTTGTGATGCCTTTCTTAGTCTCCCTCAATTCAATAAAGAATACTGTCTTTTTGATATGGCTGAAAGCAAAAGTGCTGGAGTAGCTAGATGCAATGGAATTGATTTCAAATTGATATCATTTACATCTGAAACGGAATATCAAACAGTTATTTCAGATCCTTGGTTTGAAATATTTTTACAGTAAGTTTCAGTTTAGTTTAAAGAATTCTGCATTTTGTTTTGCATGTTTAATACATGTTTAGGTTTTGTTTCCGATAAATTCAAAAAACATGCAATGTGACTTCAAGAAAGGATTATTTTTAATATCTATATCTCCACACAAAAATAAATGTCCATTGGCCTTTAATGTAGTCAAGCTCTTTGCAAAAGGTGCCTATATTCTAAAGAAATTCTGTTTTATGGTTATCAGACTAAGGATTCATAAATGCGTATTTGACATTGAAAATACTATGCTGCTTTTAATCTTTTTTCAAAGGTCATGTGACACATTTTTTATAAATTTCATTGATTCCTTTAAATTCAAGGATTATCCCCCAAATCTAAAACCTTTCCAATATTTGATAACTAGAATAGTAAAAATAGATAAATCCTGATATGCAATATTTCAAATATAACATAATGTACGTAATATCAGGGTATTAAATCTATATTGCAATAGTCGACAGAATAGTAACAATCTCTAGTAAATAAAGCATTTTTCATTAAAATTCTTGAGTAATTTTCTTTCTTTCTATCTACAATGAAAAGCAAGAAACATTTCGCACTTGACCTTTACCGGGATGACCTAACCTGGCATTGGGGAGAAGATGGCAGTGTTATTTCGCCAGAATTATCTCTTCACTGGAAAGAAACCCATCCTAATAATAACCGAGACTGTGCTAGAGTAGAAATAACTTACTTGGATCCTGTGCAGCACAAATGGGAGACTGTTAGGTGCGATGAAACTAGGAAACTAACTTTCTGTGACAGACTTATTCCTGGTATGGTTACTAATGGTTACAAGTACATATTTCTGTATCATCTTATTCCACATTGTGCTGCTTTCCAACTCAAACTTTTTCTTTTTGAAAGGATTAAAAAACAAGGCTTATCCCATTTTCTTTTTGAATTTCCCTTTCCTGTGCTTTAATCATAAAAATAGGAAGACCCTACACCAAATAATTGTTATTCTACATAACTAAGATATAATTATTACTCATCTCTTTCTAAGGGACAACAATTGTTCCAACAACACAAGGAACAACATTCATGGAAACAACTAGACAGCCAACTACTGTTTCTGAAACAACTAGACAGCCAACTACTGTTTCTGAAACAACTAGAGCAGCAACTACAACCCAAGGCACAACAAAACAACCTACCACAACATTAGAAACAACAACACAACTTACCACAACCCAAGAAACAACAACACAACCTACATCAACCCAAGAAACAACAGTGCAATCTACTACAACCCTAGAAACAATAACACAACCTACTACTACTCAAGAAACAACAACAAAACCAACTACAGCATTAGAAACAACAACACAACCTACAACAGATCAAGAAACAACAACACAACCTACTACAACCCAAGAAACAACAAGGCAACCTACAACAACTAAAGAAACAACAACACAAACAACTAC
The DNA here is from genome assembly GCA_033118115.1 of Pharyngocirrus eroticus. NCBI lineage: Eukaryota > Metazoa > Annelida > Polychaeta > Saccocirridae > Pharyngocirrus > Pharyngocirrus eroticus. Next base: position 4,767 of record JAVSBT010321962.1, read on the forward strand.
AACCTTAGAAACAACAAGGCAACCTACAACAATTCAAGAAACAACAAGGCAACCTACTTCAACCCAAGAAACAACAAGGCAACCTACAGCAACTCAAGAAACAACATCTCAACCAACAACAGTTCACGGAACAACTGTAAATCCAACAAGTATCAAAGATACAACACAACACACAACAGGCCAAGAAACTACAAAGCAACCAACAGATATTCAAGAATCAACAATAGCACAACCAAGGACAAAACCAACAACATTTCCACAAGAACCCGAGGAAGATAAAGCAACAGAAATAAACCCTTCCCTGTACTCTGATATCTTTGAGAAGCCTAAACCAGTAGTTGGAAGTAGATATCCCGAACGCGTTCAAACTCGAAAAGCTTACCAAAGAGAAGATTCAGTGATTGAAACTTTGGCTAATATGGAAAATGATGTCAAATTTAGTATGGGTTATAAAGCAGAGGAATTTATACTAGACTGCATTTTCAGTGGTTATGATTGCAATGTCAGGTGATTGAAAAAATAACATTAAATATTTTGAAGGGATTCCATATTGTTCTGTATGTAGAATTCAGTTTTGAAAAAGAAATCGCATTAAATATTTTGAAGGCATTCCATACTGTTCTGTATGTAGAATTCAGTTTTGAAAAAGAAATTGCCACTATGGTTAGTTTTATTCTGTATATTCTCCTAATGTTGATAGTTAGGGATGATAATTATGCCAAAAAGAAAGACACCCCCCCCCAAAAAAAACCCTCGTTTTTAGTCATTCTTAAATTATTCTGATTTCAGTACCTTGTCTCATTTCTACAACCCTCTACACGGGAATTGTTATATATTCAATTCTGGATGGAACGAAAAAGAAGACTTGTATATATCACATAGAACTGGAAGACGTTACGGTAATTTGCAGCTTACTTTCTCTAATTCAACATGGGGAATCTGGTCTAGCTTGTTCTGACCAGACATCCCATGTTAAATTCCCACAGAGATTTCAAAAAACTATTTTTTTTCATATTTCCATTCAAGCATCCGATCTTTCTTACATTTTATTTTTAAGAAATCTCTTTTTTTTCCTTTTTTTTTTCCAACAGCTTTTTATTCCAATAGATTACAAATTACAAAATTATATTACAGAATAAAAGAGTATATCAAACAATCAAACATCACTAAATCTTATAAAACATTTTTTTGACACCTCTAGTATGTAAATAAAGATGATCATTACCCACTGATAACTTCAAACTTAATTGAAAGAACACTAATCCTAATATGATCTTTCTTACATTTAATTTTTAAGAAATCCTATAAAACATTTTGTTGACACCTTGAGTATGAAAAAAACAAACCTACGTTTTTAATATTTTGAACACTCCTCCACACTGAATAATTATGTTAATTTCCACATATCATTTAATGGTCCTAATCAAGAGGTGTTTTTGTCAGTGAGTTTTGACTATAATGATAAAATCCTTCTATATTTAGGTCTTAGTCTAGTGGTCAATATTGACCAAAGTGAGTACATCCCTACCATCGGAGAATCGGCTGGAGCTAGGGTTATCATACATTCCCAGAATAAAATGCCATTTCCAGAAGATGAAGGGATTCTTGTCAGGCCAGGGGAAATGACCTCCATTGGGGTCAGACTGGTAAATCTATCCAATATTGCCATTGAACTGATGACATATAGAAATATAGTAGAACTATAGCTCTGAAAATCTTGTTGCTTTATTTATTTTTAAGACAATCACATATTATTAAATTTCAGACAATCTTACACTGTCACCTTCAGAACACTTAATTACAGATAATTGTTTGTTTTAATCAATTCAGATCCAGATATTAGGTGCCGCAGCCCCATATGGAAATTGTTTTGATAAAAAAGACCCAAGAAAAGATGCCTATAATGAAACCTTCAACTCAACACATTATAGCAAAGCAGTGAGTATTAGAAAGAATAGCTAACTGCGCTTGGAAATAAGTCTTCACAATTCTATGCAAAGTAATTGCTGTTTCATGTACTGAAGAAAAAAATCCAGGCATAGTCAAATATCCTTGATAAAGCATAATGTGCATGTCTCAGAATTGTTATATCCCTTTTCAAAACGAAAATATGACTGAAAAAAAATTGCCATTTTGAAAACTATTAATTTTAGGTCAATTTTTTAAATTTCAAACAGCCACAATTTTGTTGTGAATAAAGATACATGTATATAGTTATAAAATAAAATAAAAAAAAATTAAAAAAAAAAATTAGAGTTATGCCAAACTGTGGCTAAGGGTGTCCTTGAGCCAAAAACATATACTTTTATAGCATTATTTTGTATAGAAAAAGATAATTTGTGACATATGTTCATTCATATCAAAATTAAAAACTCTCATACCCCCCCTTGAGTGAAATCATTTCTTATAATATATTTTCCTAGTTGGAAATTGTATACAATTGGAGTTTGCAATTTTATATTTTCCTTCTTTGTTGGCAAAAATACCATGCAGGGTAATATTTCTTACTCTTCATTTTTTTAAGTGGAAATTTATGTAAAACCATTTTGGGAAATGCCTGTTAACATTGATGAAATGGGACCACTACTCAATGCCGTTATTCTATTCTTTGATGAAAGAAACAAGCTATAAACATAAGATAGTAAATATTAACAGTGTAAACAAAACAATTCCAAAAAATGGTCTTCCTAGTATCTCTTTGCTAGGGAGCATGCACAACCATAAATTATGTATTTCAGAGATTTTCATAAACAGTATCTTACTCCTCTAAAATCCATTAAAAACATCTCATATTTTGTTAGTTTTCAAAATACTTGAAATTTAATGAGAGTGGTTTTCCTTAAATAACTATTCTTCATGGTGTCAAGTTAAAATTACCACCTAAGAAACTAGATGGATTTATTGAATATTGAAATACATAATGCACAAAACTTAGAATAATATGTTGTTGTTTTTATTAATGAAAAATCCAGGGCTGTTTCAAAACCTGTTATCAGACTTATGTCATTAATTCCTGTGGATGCGCTGACCCTAATATCCTGATGAAAGGGAAAGCGTTTGAAGACAAAAAGGTCAAAGCATGTAACAGCAAGAATATCACAGAAGGTAGGTATGTTTGTTGTGTAAATTCTTAATGAAATTTAAGGCATTTGTATTATTTTCAAGTAAGTTGTGAATGAGTTTGTGGCCTTATATGGAGATTTAAAAATTCAAACATTACGTAAAATTAAATATGTTTATTCTGGACATATATATATTTGGTAAAATTTAAAAACAAAATGGTATGTGTTTACATTGATGTTTATGTTTATGAACATCACCATGCCCCCTCCCCCCAAAAAATAAAAGATAAAGCCTACTGTAAATCAAGAATGAAGATGCATTTTTTGAAAAATAAATCAAGTTTTTGATTACATCTCATTGAATTCTTCAAGGCCAAGGTCATTTTCTTCTTCTTTTTGTATATGTGTACTGTAGATGATTGCAAATATGAAGTAACACAAAGATTCATTTCAAACCAACTACAATGTGAATGCCCCAACACATGCAGGTACATATATTGCTTCACAAATTGAGTTGACAAATGTTGGTGTTCCCATGAGATTTTTAATACAGATCGCGTAGGACACTATGGAGTTACAGTGATAATGATATGCTTATTATTTATTTTTTAGATTCAAAGTTATAATTTTGTATTGTATCTTTACAGTGATGATGTTTATATACCTTCCATTTCAACAAGTACCTGGCCTTCAGCTATCCACAAAGTAAGTCTCTACATTGACATGTGGCAAGTACCAACTATGATAAAGGCTTATATCCTTTGGCTATTTCAACATGAGCCTGGTTATAAAGTTGTTCAATTTAATAAAGAGGGTTTCAGCACTCTCAAGGCAATTTGTCTGAAATATGTTGGGGCTTTAAACAAGGGTCTTTAAACAATTCCAAAGTGTGTCTAACCACAACAGATTTCTACAGTGATCTATTCTCCTGGGTCAACTGAGCTTTAACAATATGAAAGAAAAGAAAAGTAGTCTTTCCTTGTTCCATTGAATCTTGTAATATGAAAAAACAAACCATTTTAGTGGAAATAACTTTCTCAATGTTTTTTTTTTTCTCAGGGAGATATTCTCAAACTTTATGAAGACAAACTGAGTGACATACTGCTATCTGGAGATAGTGACACCTATCTGCAAAATCTTCTTAAAATTGAAGTTTATTTTGAAGACTTTAACTACAGCACTATCCAAGAACAGCCAGCATACAGTGTACAATATTTTTATTTGTTTTTATTTTATAACAATTCAAGGGTATAAGTGCAGAAAGAGTATCTAAAGCTGAGTTGACATTGGTCCATTTCTCTAGTATAGACTTTCCCTTTTTCTTAAAGCTATCATCATAATCTTCTGTGTGACTTGCAATCTTTTTTTCTTCTTAAAGCCAGCATTATAATTTTCTATGCAACTCGTAATCTTTTGAATGATTTGATGCATTTATATAGAGTTCATTTGTAAATTTACATAGCCAATAGTTTCCGTATGCATAAACATTTTAAAAACTGTTAATTACTATATAAAACTTTAAAATGTGCACACATATTATCATTATTTTAAATACCGTATTTGTTCGAATTGCCGCCCCTGTTCGAATTGCCGCCGGTTCGAATAAGCGCCCCCCTAATAGACCTTCCTAAAAATATAAGCGCCGGGGTGCTCGAATAGCCGCCGGGTAACTGCTTCCAGTTAGCCTGTCAGACTGCTAGTCTTATAGTACTGAATAGTGTAGACTTACATTTTTAATGCATTGTATTTTATCATCAATAGCCATGTAATCATAAGATATATATTAAAAGAGATAAGGCAGGGATATTTTTTAATTAATGGGTTACTTTTTAAAATCTTAATAGCTGATACCGGTAAACGCAAACGTTATAACTCTGATTTGGACGATGACAACAAGAAACGTAAACTGCACAGTTATAGTTTCTAGTATACAATTGACTTTAAACTGGAAGCTATAGAAGATGTAAAGCAAGGCCAAAAGACGCTGCTTCTCGGTAGTTAGACAGACAAGACTCTTTTGTAATATTATTATAATTAAGGGTTTCAAACAATTAGCGAAATGCATTGTTAGGCAAGAAATGAAAGATTGTTTAAACGAAATAAAAGTTCCCGTTTTTCACATAAGAAAGTGTCAAGTTTTTGTTTTCTTAGCTTCTCTTATCAATGTGCGTTTATTTGTAAAATGGTCGCAACGTTGATCTTAAAAATAAGCGACCCTGCTCGAATAAGCGCCGGTTCGAATTAGCGCCGGGTCAAAAGGGCTCTCGAAATAAATAGCCGCCCCGGCGGCAATTCGAACAAATACGGTAATTAATATTAATTGATTAAAAGTCAATAAAGCACATCATTCTACGGAGCCTAGAAGTCTATACATAGAAATATATCAAAGAAATGACTGCTTGAAATTGAAAAAATTGTTGTTTGTTGATGTTCATGGTTTCAATTTCTTTCTTTTTCCAGTGGGGAAAATTTGTCTCTGACCTTGGTGGCGTCTTTGGGTTGTGGCTTGGTCTTTCCATCATTTCATTGTTTGAATTTTTGGAACTTGGTGGGGATGTGATTATCTGGTTCATAATCCATAGAACTTGTCCTTTGAAAAGAAGACGAAGAAGGAAATCTTTTCAAAGACCAAACAGTAAATGTAGTCTGGTGTCTGACCTTAAAGTATCCCAAAATGAAAAGGAAGAGAGAGTAGATGAAAGCAAACGACCAGCCTACTACCCCAAACAACTGTTAGTGTTAGCAACGAAAAGTGGCTGTCCGGAATTGAATGAGGACATATACACACATAATACTATTACCAAAGACAGAGAAGCAATTAAAAGTATAAACAGACCTTCCTACTACCCAAATAAATTGAGAAAATATGATATGAATCGACAAGAGAGTAAGAAGTCCCTATTAACCAATTCACCAAGCAGTATCGAAGTTGACATTAATAAAAGCCCAGACTTGTCTAATGATACACTTGAAACAAGCAAGAGACCAGCCTATTATGCTAACCTAACAAAGAAAAATACTCATGGGAAAGTTTCTTATTAGAATTCAAAAAATAGGAAGTTTGGTTTTATGACTTTTCAATATATTGTATTTTGATTTTTTCCACTTATTTTCATGTATCTGGATTCTTGTGTGCAAAACAAGCATTTCAAAAACCAATTCTTTATGATCTAATTAGTTTATTTGGAATAATTAAAAACTCTGAGATATTGGGACTTGGAACAGAAATGCAGGAGGAGTTAAGTTATCAAATCTAGGACAATTATGATGAATAAGATACTCAGAAATAGCTTTTTTCTTCATTGATTAATTTTGCTTCTATGTATCTAAAATATAGTGAGTTTTACATCTCCAATCATTGGTTTTCCCAATACAGAATATGCTATTAATTACATTGGACACTTATTACTGGAATGAAAATACAGTAGAGTTAACAGTTATTCTGTTTGTTTTCTCGTTCTTTTTATTTTGAGGACATTAGATTGATTTTGCCAGAGAAAAAAACATAAGAAGTCATCTGTTTTTTAAGGCAGTATATTTTTAAGTCTATGAAATGTCCCATTTTTAGCTTTGTTTGGATATATATTAAAACATGGTATTATTTGTAAATGATAAAATTTACAGTTTAAATTGTAAAACCCAGCTGTGTCCTTCACCATTGTGTTTTATCATGGGGTTGTTACTATTTAAGTCAAACTATATGCCAGTACTATCAATATTAATATAAATATTCAGTACTATTATAGAACAAGTATAAGCCTCGTTAGAAACCCCTTTAGAGGCCAGAAACTCGTCTGTAAAAGATATACCAATCTTTGCAGAAAAAGTGTCG
>JAVSBT010322073.1:0-11658 GCA_033118115.1 Pharyngocirrus eroticus
ACAGACATACAGACAGACAGACATACGCACACGACGATTTTATTATATTGGCACCTTACCAGGTGTGCCAATATAATAATAAAAGCTTTATTTCATGAGGGTAAAACCCTAACAAGTGTTTTTTTTATCATTCAATTATTATATAGATTATATATACATGGTTTATCCACAGTTGTGGTTAAATGACATCATTTGATACAAGGTAACCATGCATAGTTGTGCAGTCTTGTTCAAATCAGTTTGATATAAACACTGAAAAAAAGAACAGGAAAATTGTCACAGAACAATCTTTGTCAGTAAAAAGCATACTTACCACTTATAACCATGGCAACAACCCCAAACATTTTGCTCCATATTTATCAAGGATGTATCCACACATTTTTGAAATTAACATAATTCAATTACATGTACATGACAACATTAGTTACTCTTTTCACAGTATTGTCTTCTTTGATAGGAAAGATTGTTTCATTTTGTATCTATCTATTTGCCATCAGATTTCCCTCTAATTTTGTAGAAAAAATCATTTTACCATGAAATTCAACTTTCTTCTGTAGGATCTTTTTAACACATTGACATGTATTAAATTTAATCTGAAGTGAACAAAAGCAAAAACACAAGTTTGATTGACATATAACAAGTAATAAACAAAACTTCAATATTTTATTGTGCATTCACTCAGTTGGTATCCACATACATGATATTTTTTATAAGATATCCATTCATACATCTTGTATCGAGTGCCTACTGCACACAAATTATTTCACATTTCAAACAGAAAGTTCTCTGTCATTCTGATCTAGTCCTTTTGAATTGTTTTGGAGAGATGTCTCTCAAAGTGGGCTTTTCACAACTTTGCACCAAAATAAGATAAATTAAAGGGTTGAAAATTATATAAAAAAGAAACTAATCTTTGTGTCAGATATGATGTTAAATGACAGTCCTCAAGCTCGCTGTCTAGAACTATTCAAACCTTGAATGGTCCACAGCAAACTCTCTCCTTACATCTACTACTTCTTTTTCCGACTGCATAGCATAAAAATGGCGCCACATTCCAATGTAGCAATTTTCAACATAGCTATCGATAATTAATAAGTTAATTAATCAAAAGTAAAATAGGCAAAACTCAATTATTTAATTTAGCTTCACAAGACTTGATACTTTTCAATTCTTGTTCAAAATCACTTTAGCAAATTTAAGACAAAAATCAGACTGCATGATAAGAAAACATGCCATTTTCTCAAATAAACTGATTTTTCAAAAATTTCGTGAGCCATGTGTAAACAGATAGATTTTCTACAAATCAAAACACAGAATATTTCTTGAAATTAATATTTTCACAAAGGAAGAGCTTTCAGGTTCTTTTGATAAAAAACTAAAAGAATATCACTGGACTTAATCATAATTTAACAAGGCATTACAGAACATCTTTTAATAAACCTGTCAACTCATGTATGTCTATAAACAATAAAGTACAAAACAAAAATAGTTTGATGCCCAGTTGACACCAAAAGGTGTAAAAGTCAAACAACAGACCCTTTTGAGGCTAGATTTCCTTCAAAATACAATGGTAGTCCAAACACAGAATCCTGTTCAATGACACAATTGTTCAAAACTAGGTGGGGACTGTTTTTATTAACTAGGTCTACATTGCACAGGTCCTTCTCTGTCCTCATCTTCCTCCCCTTCTCCATCCAGTACCCCTGTGATCCTGTACCCCATGTTCATAAGCATCACTTCTAAGGGGTCTGCATTCATCCTTTTTTGGTTTGCTGAAGCAGCATCATCAGAGTTATCTATTTCTCTTGCATTCTTTGAACCATCCTGTGGATATAAAAAAAATAACACTTTATTTTCTGACCAAAAAAAATTAAAATGTTTAAGATAAGTAACAGTCTTATCTAAAATTGCAAAGGATCAAATGTTGTCACTGATTGAGTTATCTGACCATTGTTTGTTCTTTGCAAATAAAAAAATACAGTACACAAATTTCTATAAATATAATTGTAATATCACATGCCACTGACATTATGGAAGTAAAACTTTGTATGTGAAAATACTGCATATTAAGCATACCAGGCACTGTCACAGAGTCAACAACCTATTGAACTTTTTCTTCAGTGAGATATACGGAAACACTTGGAAACCATGCCAGTAGTCAGAGTTAAAAAATGTGTGTTCCTATTTATTATTTCTTTGCCTGAACATTGCAAAATGAGCCTTAGCTCAGCATGTTGGCTGGCTATAGTGTATATTATGTAGACCGAATCATGATAATTATGGCAAATAAAAACAAAAACAAGAATTACTCACCTCAGGCCTAGGACTCCATAATCTTACAACAGGGTCAATTCCACTTGTTGCTAAGAGACAGTTGTCTGGGTGTGGTTGTAAACAATTCACAATGGAATCGTCTCCTTTTAAAACTCTAACAATATTTGTGGATGCTTTCTCCCAAATGAAGAACGATCCGTCGTCTGAGCCCGCTACTATATACTGACCATTGCTGTTTAAATGAAAAGTTTGAAATATTGTATTCCCAAGTGAAGCTCACAATGATAAAGTTTAATTCCACTAGATTACTTAAATAAATGCTAGAGATATGGGAATGATATGGGAATGAGTTGAGAACAATTTAATGTGTGCAATTTAGGCTAGGTTTAACAATTCTTTACCTTCCAAAGAAATTAGCTTCTTTAATATCTGTAGTAGTATTACAATGTCCACAAAATCTCTGTTCATAATCTCTAGCAAAACCTCTCCATTCTATTTCATTGTCTGAGATTGAGTCTTTCCTACATCCAGCTCTATTTGGAGACTTATCTGAATCTGATTTGCTATCTCCACTGTCTGAAAGCCAAAAGAAGGAACATGACAAAGATGCTACAAGTGCTTCAGAAATCAGAACAAAAAGTTCATCTCTAGAACAAAACATACAGAGTCACTTTCTTGGATGAAGGTTTTTCAATTCAAATTTCCTGTTGTCTTTAAACCTATTTATGTAACATATTTAACCTATCCAGGGAATAATTTAGTGACTCAAAGTTGATTAGCACTTTTAGAATTTTGATTAGCAGTTTGTATCTCTGCAATGTTAAATTTTGTGAAATTTGATTAGCAGTTTGTCAATTTTGTGTAGCAAACTGCTATGCGAATCAAGGTAAATTATTCCCTGCTATCTAATTAGATTTTAAGTGAACTATTAGAGCTCTTTTTTATTAGTTATGAAATAATTTTCTTATTGTTATCATTATTGTTCTTTTATTCTCGATTCATTTCATCTTGCAACTTTTTATTGTTCATATGTACATGTAAAAAATTTATGTTTATATTATTTGCCAAATAAAACCAAACCAAACCAAATCTCCAACAGATCTGTGGCATGCGTGCTACAACATTGCTGTTGTCCTCAAACAAAATTTGCCAGATGTTTTACAAAGTCAACTACCAATCTTGTAAAATAACTCAATACCAAAATGACCTACCATCAGTTTTGGAATATATAGCTGCTTTGATGTCCCTATCAAGTGTTTCACATGCATGGCTTTTGGCATAGTCTGGGAATTTTTTCTTGAAATGGTGAAGACATTCCAAAGCCTCTTTTGTCCAAGATAATTCAAACAAACATTTTGCAAGTCTAAAATGGGCTTTTAAATGATCATGATCTAATTGTATGGCACTATGGCAATCTCTCAGTGAAGCATACAAATCGCCATCCCTGGAAAAGAAGAAACTTTCATTTTTATCTCATATTGCAAAATTACACTTCTTGTTTAAACAATAATCATAAGAGTAATAAACCTAAAATGGTAACAAGTCCGTGTGTTTCTGAAATTACTCAGACTTGTAACCATTTTATTTACTTTGAAGCTGTCGGCTTTTTCAAATAGTAATAAACCTATACTGCAATAATCAACAGTTTAATACCCTGATGATAAATATGTCATATATCTGAAATTCTGAAATTCAGGACTTATTCATTTAATTAACACTAAGTTTACAAAACATTTCACTTTTTTACATTGATAAATACAAAAAGAAACATAAAAGTTTCTAACAATACTTTCATTTTCCTCTTGAAAAAGTCAACATTTCCCGACTTACCATCCTCTTTTCATGTAAGCAGCAGCTCTATTACCATACAAAATGGGATTATCTGATACAATGGCTATGGCTTGGTTATAGAGAAGGATTGCTTGGTTGTATTTTTGTTTCTCAAATACTGCATTGGCTCTCTGTTTGATGGCTTCAGCTGCCGGTGGGAGTGGTTTACTGGGTCTCCTAAAAGAAAGGAAAAACAAATCTTTGTTATTAGATTATACATCATATGGTTAAAAATTGAAACAAATGTTGATATCTTTACTCATCTTGACTGGATAATAAAATGAAATAAATTTTCTAAATAAACCAATGACTTGTCCAAAAGAGAAGCTATTTTAAACAGGTATAGATAGACTGGCTCATCATGAAGCAAAAAGACCCAAGTATGACTCAGATCAGAAAGAGTTTTATAATTACATGACAGATACACTATTACATGATCATATGTCAAGTCTAGCTTCATGTGTATATATATTTAGTATACAAAAATTAAGAGCCACAAAACTAAAATCTTTCAAAGGTCAGTGTGTACATACTTTTTCCTACTGCTTGAAGCCCCGCGTTTAGCTCCATCTCCATGAGCTCCTTGTTCATTCATTGGACTTGAAGAAGCTCCAGCAATTTGTTTCGACACACCATTAGTCGCTGTCACAGTATGGTGTAGATTGAAGCCATTACTGTGGCTACACCCTGCTTCTACAAAGATCAAATAAGATTTATACATTATCATGTCCTTTGAAATACTCAGGTAGGTGTATGTGCGATATGTAAGTTAACATACTAATGTCAATTGTAAATCAAGGAAAATTATTCTTTGAATAATATCTTCCTCACTACCAAGAATAATCTTGGTTTTTTTTGGTCTAAAGATATTGATGTTGCCTAGAAAATTACAATATAATGAAATCAAGCCTATTTGGATTAGCGTCCATCCTTTTAAGTTTGATGTTATATCTAGTAATTGTACCATATAACGTGACCCTACAATTAACAATATTTTCCAATTTTTTGAAAGACGTCAAAGAGTTGTCTATGTCAACGCATCTAGTTGTCTATATGTCAAATAATTTGGTATTGTTTTAATCTTGCAGTAAAAAATAAATATTTTTTATCTGTTAGCGATCGAGGCGTACAATTTGCGAAGTAACATGCGTAGGGAATGTGTCAAATCACGTATTTGTTTTGGGGGTTTTAGCGATTTGGGGGGTCTGTTATAATGACCATAAAACACCCTATAAAATAAAAAGAGTTATGCGATTTTTTAAAAATGAAAATGCAAATCTCAAACTTAATTGCAGTGCGAGGAATAAACATTTACAACGAAAAATTGCCCTAAAAAATACTTTTGAATGATACCAATACTCCTGGACTCGCACTTTAAACCAACCTTATAATGAGCTTACCTTTGACAACCCCATTTGTAGATGGCAATGTACAGATATCAAACTTCTGTGGTTTTCTAGCTTTATTTACATCAAAGAGATAGATTTGTTCTCCTCCCAAATTCACTAACAATTCTGATCCATCAGGACTAAAGGTTAGATATGTAGATGCCAGAGTTCTAAACTTCTTCTTGTAATCATGTTGTTTTTGAGGTAAATGACCTACAGAAATGAAACATTTTGGCTAAACTTTTTTGCTTACAAGAATGTTAGATTCATTTATTTGTAAATAAATTACACACAATGCTACATAAAGACAATATAAATAACTTTAACTGTTAATTGTGAAGATTTAAACATTTCAATTTTCTTTGTACACACATTCTGTATTCATAATTATGATAATGTTTCATATGACAAAAGTATCAATCTCAAGGATATTCTTGGCAGAAGCAGGCTTTATATAAAATGCAATCCTTTTTTCTCTGTATCTTCAAAACAATTGATACATGTATTAAAATTCCTACCTGCAACACAATATGAAGCTGCACTGTACGGAAGACTAAATTCCTCTTCTGAAGTCAATGTAGTGAGAATATTCTGCCTTTCCAAGGGGGATCTAGCATTGTAATAATAAAAAAAGGAAATATTTTCATTCTGAACACTCACTCACAAAGGTTCTTTGAGATAATTATTTCGTGAACAGTTCAATCATTTGCAAAAAATTCATGGTCTTGATGATATGTTGAAGAAAGCAACAGAGTAGGACTCAAAGGTTACAGTTTAGCAAAAGACAATAACATCAAAATTGAGTTATTAAATTTTGATGTTAATAAAATTATCTCTACGCCATATTTTCAGTACTATTCTACATTCTAAAGCCATGTTAAACTAATTCTCTTCCATACCTTGCTCCATTACTTTCTACTGGAAAGGTTATGGATCTACATGAAAGCATCCTTCTATCATATAATCTGACATAGGGATCATTAGCACCAACTGCCATCTGTTCTGGTCTGAGGGGATTGATGGCCAGACATTTTGCCTCTGCATGATGCCCCATATGGGCATTTAGATTAATGAGAACATTCTTTGGATTCACACTGCAAGCACTTTCTGGAGATCTTAAATCAAACTCCCTATATAGAAGTATAATGAAAACGTTACAGATTAAGTATAAGGCTACAATATTTACAGTGATACTACAAGGTATTATGGTGACCGTTAAGCCCAGCCTTACAATAGGATATAACTGAGTTAGATATAGGAGTGCTGAATTATGTTGCCCATGTAGTTTTCATCTTACTGGCAAAATATATATAAATTTGCTTTTTATCCTATTCCAGCGGCCTTTGTATCAATTATGCACACATATATTTACATAATAGTTCCATCTTCTGCTGCACTCCAAAACATGAATGGCACATTGGGAGCCACGGCCAGACGCTTAACTCTTCCAGCATGGCAACTAAACACATGTGTGGTTTCTTTAGAAGTAATATCATGAACTCGGATTTTGCAATCTGCTGCTCCACTTACAATGACATTGTCATTAGAACTTGGCAAGAACTAGAATCAAAGAATAATAAATACAGTAGCTACAAAGATAGATAATTATGATAGTTATACATAAAAGTACAAAACATGCAAATAGCAACATACCATTTACATATTAGGCTATTTCTAAAATCAACAATGAAGCCACAATTTCCTACACACTTGAATGTTTTCTCTTATATTCAGCTATAAAGACAAAAAAAATCAAAGATCGTAAACAAAAAGAATACCTTGACTGAAAATATGTTGCCATGGTGTCCAGTTCTTATACTGGTGAGTTGTTTGTGTTTCAATGGATCCCATATCATGACAAAGACGTCATCTGATCCACTGGCCAATAACGTACCTTTCTCATTCCATTCCAAGCAATTTACACAACCACTATGTCCCTAGCACCACATAAGATTTAAAACATACACAAAGAAATTTAGTTTTAAAGAAATCAATAACACAAAACCAAGTTGTAATTCAATATATCTTTTTCACATAAATGATATAATTCTTCTTATCACTTAGACACACCTCTAATTCAGCTTCTAAACCTATCCTTTGGACCAAGTCGGGTGTTACATGCAGGGATCTTTGAAATGCTGTTGTGTAGTCCTGGAAATAAAAACACCAAAAATATATGAGAGTATAATATAGTCTATAGAAAAGTTCAACATAATTTAATACATACGAAAGTTCAACATATTTTAATTGGTAATATGTTACCTTATATAGTACATTATTACATAAATCATGAACATAGGGTTTTGCTATAGAGCTAATTTACAACAATATCAATGACATAATAATAGGACAGGACAAAAAAAATGTCTTTTAACCCTTCAGAATGAGCAAAAATTCTCCAAGTTTGTGAAAGTATTTTAAAGTAAACCTATAAACCTAACCTACCCGTGTTTCTCGCTTATACAATTTGTTACAATAGTTTCCGTATAATGGTAGTGTCATCTTGAAGTTTGCTTTTTTGAGTCTTATTCTTGGATTTTGCAGGGGGTTACTAGAGAATCAAACAGCTGTAAACCTACAGTTTGATATACAAACAAAATGTCTCTGTATTAATTCTGTTCATTCTATCACCATGCCTTTTATCAAAACCTAAATAGTACAACTCGATTTTATAGTTTTCACGTAATTTGTATCACGTCCGTCTTGTCCTTAAAGGACAACAACGATTAAAGTGTGTGGTTCGGATGTGTTGTTGACATTTTCCTCTCTGTAGATTACTAAAATGACAGGTCGGTCAATGTCGTAAAAGACGGAAATGGATAGAAGACTTTCGTTCCAAGAAGAAACATTCTTAAAGTCAAGAAAAGTGTGTTCATATTAGCAAAGTATACGAAAATGGACTATCGTATTAGAAAGATACATAATTGATATTTCTGGACGGCAAATATTCAAGCGACTACTTTTTGTTAATATAATGGATTCCTCCGAATGTCCTCGCATTATCGTTCAAAGCGACTGGGACCAAGCTGTCAGGTGTGTATCTTCACTGTTTTAGTAATTATTTGGGTAATATTTGAATTGAAACAAACAGTTTTTACCTAGAATACCAATTTTTGATTTTGTTCATTCTATACATTACAGGGAAAATAATGGAAGAGCATGGGTTTCGTTTCGAAAACCAGGTTTGATTTTTTACAGTTTTACTTTCTGCATGAAGAAGTAAACTTCTTGACAATTGATTTCACTTTTAAGTTAGATATTGAATGTTATGACTCAATTACAATGTGAATGGTGCTGGTATGTAGTGTCGATATGACACATAGAATTAGTCGAAATAATCCAGCTATCTCAAATAATATTTGCCGAGTCATTATTTTTTTTCAGAGCACAAAAATAAAGTGACCAACAATTCTGTCTTCACAGGTCAAGCAAGTATTTATGGCGAGATTAGATCCCATGGGATTTCTTCTTCAGGAGACCCTTTCATTACAGCTTCTGAAGGATTTCAGATAGAAGGGGTGTCCACTGTGAGTGATTATTTTTTGACAAAAAATATAGATAATAAACTAACAAACCATATTAATATTATTTTGGTAACTTTTCACACAGGAGACCTTTTCGTACAGAAATCCTCCCAACCTGTGTATAGAGAGAAAATACTGTTCGTACATGAGAGAAAGATATTTGCGAAAAGGTCTCTGTACGAAACGTATGGTATTCATTACTATTATATTGCATTCCCATAAAGAGTGCAGGCGTACATAGTATATTCAATGCACTTTCGTTTGTGCCTTTCGTGGACAATTATGACCACGATACTCGATAGATATCATTAGAGCAGTGCGCTAACACTGCCATGGGCATATGAGAAACCAATTTAACCATATTAAAAGATCTATGTAAATAGATGAAATTTCATATGAGATTTCTATTCAGACTTGATTGATTTGTTTGACTATAATCGTTTACTTGTATAATAATAATTTGGCATTTAATTACCATATCTCACCCAGAAATTATTGATGTTAATTGTTATTGTTTTATTCTATTTTCAGAGAAAAATTACCATATCTCACCCAGATGTTAGGGGTGAAAGTAAGTGCATATTTCAAGCACCAGATTTCTCATACACCGATATTCATGAACAAAAGAAAAAAGTAAGTCATTAATCTTATGCAATCAAGTGTTTCAAGTATAGAAGTTTTCATCTTATCCTATTTTACGTTTGACAGTTTATCCAATGAAAAGTTTTGCAAATAATCAGGGAAAGATCAAGTTGTTTCGTATTTGTCAACAATATTTTCTGAAGCTTCAAAATGAAATCGTTTTTGATGGATATGATGAATATTACATCCCCCAAGATTGGCTTACGGTTTCTTCATTTTCTTTTGTATTTTCATATATTTTTAGATAACATGCTTGGATGTTACTCCTGGAGGTTTAGCAGTTTCCTGTGATTCAAATAAAAAAATGAAAATCTGGACAACTAACAACGGGGAAATAAGGGTAAGTAGATTCTTTATTTAAAGAATATGTTTAACTTTAGATAGCAACTCTGGTCCAAATGTTTGTATCATGTCAATAATGATTTTTTTTTTGTTATTTTCAGAGAGAGCTAGTGGGACATCTTGGAGATGTGTATACATGTTGCTTTTTCCCTTCTGGTGTGGTTGTTCTCAGTGGTGGAGAAGACATGCAGCTCAAAATATGGTCAGCAGAAACAGGACAGTGTGCAGCAACATTAAAAGGGCACCATGGAGGTGAGAATTGAGACAATTTGGAAGTGAGAAACATGATTTATATGAAATGCAAAACATTTTATTCTGACATAACTCTATCATTTTAAGAAATATCATTGTTATATTGCCTTTTGCATTTTAAGTTCAAATAAAAAACAAAACCTACAATTTCTTTTGAATCAAATTTTTGATAATAGGTATTACAGATACTGCTATGATTGACAGAGGAAGGAATGTTGTCTCTGCTTCAAGAGATGGTACCATCAAATTATGGGATTGTGGACAGTCTGCTTGTATCACAACATTCTCAGAAATGGAAGGAGGCTTAGTCAACACTTGTTCTGTTGGTGTTCCAGATGAAGAAATTGAGTTAGGCCTTCCCGCCCAGCCACCAAGTGAGTTTAAACTAATGATTTTGTCCACATTGGTAATATTATGTAAAGCCACAACTATTTTCAAAAATGAATGAAAAATGATAAGTTGGCATGATTTCATGATAGTTGGACTAAATACAAAACTGAATTTTTCATTTAGAATGTAGTGGTTGCGATCATTTTTAAAAGATCTTTGTTTCACAAGTATATTTATCCTATGTTTTCTTGAACACACTTTTGCTATGTGTCATTGTCTAGATGATAGAGAGGTTGGAACTGATTCAAAATTACTAGTTGTTGGTTGTGAAAATGGCTCCTTACAGGGATATGGCCTAAAGAGTAGACAGAAGGTAGGTTATTCAAATTTCAACTTTTTCTTGGCTTGAGTGATCAAATGAAAGTATTTTTCATAAAATAATATTTCACTTGAGGAATTAAGTGAACTAATTATTTGTTCATATCTTTAAGATAAAAAGAGACAATATTAATTCTAAAGAGTAAATGTTGCTAGATATTGACTATATAACTATTCTTATCTATGCTCTTTCTACTTTACCTAAATCGTTGAAGAGACATTTATCAAAAAAAGAGCTCACTTGTCCAATGTTTATTTTACTTCAAAGGTGTTTGAAATCCAATGTGATGATGCCATTAATTGTTGCAAATACATAGAACCTACACTTCTTGTAGCAGGAACACAGGCTGGAACCCTACATGTATATGATACTAGAAATATGAAGTAAGTAGACATTGTAAAGACAATAAGACTGTAGTATAAAAGAGATGTTGCATTTATCATCCTTGGTTATATTCAATATGCAACACCTTTATGGGCTTTTTTTTAATAATGTGAAAAATGCTCCGAACGTAATTTTAAAAAAAACTTTTTTTTTTTCCCCGATTGGATTTTCTTGGCACATGTCCATTAAAAGAAATAAAAAATGGTATGATCTATCAAGAACTTATCATTAACATCTACAAATTTAACTTATCTTCCATCTTTTTTTATTTCCTTTCTTTTAAGATGGTCTAAATCATTTTACAGAATATAGG
>JAVSBT010322184.1:0-11583 GCA_033118115.1 Pharyngocirrus eroticus
AACAATTCGTAGAGTAGACTGCGCAGAACCTGAATATTAATTAGGGAGATAAATCAGGTGCGACATCTGATGATGCCCCCGTCCCATTGTACTAATTGTATTGTATCTATTTATCCATATCTCAACCTAACTGAAACTACGGTTAACTTAATGGAAGAATTTTAGAAAACGAACATGAAGTTGAATAGCTATACTGTTTTTATCCATGCTGAATGGATAGCCCTTTTTCTCCATTAACGACTAGCCCTGAGGTTGTGTTTCTGTCTTTGGATTGATTCTCTGTATGTGCAAAGTATAATAACCCAAAGCTCTAGTTGAATGGTGCAGATTTTACTCATTTTGATCATTAGCAGCAAACTAAGAACCATATAGTCTATTGTAGATTGATTGCATAGATATCCAAGCATCGGGGGGGGGGGGTCAATATAGAAAGATATAATTTATCAAAAGATTGACTTTGAAAATATTTTCATATCTTTTAGAAGCTGATATATATATTATAAAAGATGTTTGAAAGTGAACTAAATGTGTCTTCTTTTCTCTTTGCAGATAATTGGTTTATTAAATGCATTTACTCCACAGAAAACACTAGAAGAATTTCAAGATGTGTAAGTAGCATTTCATATTTGATGTCTTAAAAAAAAAAATACAATGTGCTTTACCAGTTTATTCAGTTGTTAAGAAATATGATAGTATTGAATAATATTCCATTTTGAAATTAAGTCTACAGTACTATCAATATTTTACAATGATATCAATTTCAAATCTTTGGGTCAATGGTTTTGGAACAACCCGCTCTCAGTGTCATGCTGTCAAAACCATATTGTATGGAAAAATGAACTCCATAACTGAGTTGAGCATGAATAGCTACCCCAATACTATGAGTGGCTAGTTCCTGGAAAAATTGCACTTGTTCACCTTGTGTTATGATATGATCCCGTACAAAGGTTTTTATTGGCTTGTCAAAGGCTGGAAAGCATCTACTCTGTATCCATGCCTAGCGTGTACTCAATTATTGATCTTTAAAGCTAGCCCAAGCCTTCAATATCAACCCAAGAATTATGCGTTTATCCTGGTCTCTGAGTGACCATATGCCTAGCCACTGAGGAAAGGATCAGGAGGATACACCTCCAAAATCAACTCAAGATTTATGAATTTAGTCTTGTCTTCCAGTGACTCTATGACTGCTAAAATGGAGGCTTGCCTCCTGTTTTCGTCAAATTAAGTTGTATTATTCCAGTCACTGATCTTCAGTCTTTCATGTTGCTACTTTTGATTCATCTTCAATGGACGTTCCAAATCGTTCTATATGAAAGGCTTGATGTCAGAGAGTTCTTAGTTGTATATAAGATTGTAATCTTTTTTTCTAATCATACTGATTTCTGGTTGTATTCGTGGAGAGTTTTGACAGATTGATTGCATCTTTGGAGACATGAATGAAATACGTACCAGGATTCCAAGAACTCTTTTTATAGATTTATATCTAAAATTAACCAGTATAATTCTCTCCTGTTAAAGTTTACTATTTCACATGTGAGAATATATACTGGTAGTATGTGTGACTTATGGTTTTGCACTAGTGAAAAGGTGATTGTTTTTCCCTTCACTCTATTAGCCTTTTCAAAATGTGTTAATGCTCTCTTGGAGGTCCACTAATTTTTTTTATTGTTGTTATATGGGTGTTATATCCACTGGAGTTAAAATGTACCCTGCTATATAATTAACATTAATGTGAAGTTCAAAACCCGGCCTTCATGTTGTAAAATTATCTAGCTGGAACAATGAGCTATTTCAGACTACCTGGTATGAGAAAACATTCTCCTACTCCAGCATCTTTAATACCACAGTAATTGTGTTATATTCATGATTTGTTATTATGATATTACAATTCTTATCATAGTTTTTGTTATCACAGCAGTTGACAGTGATTTATTTCTACATTTCTCCCCACTTATAGTACAATTTTGGAGCTCACAGAAAGCTCTTAGTAACACATGACAAGCAGCCATTGTTTTTCTTCAGTGATTTTTTTCTGCTGTAATAAAAAAGATTTATTCATTTTTAGGGGGGTTATATCTCCAAAGGGCTAATATTGTTTTACATTGTATGTAATGAGATGAGGATTAACCCTGGTGACTTTTTATTGAATGGCCGGATTCACAACTGAAAGTGATGAATGAGAACACCCACTTGTATGTGTAAAGTCTAGGCATTCACCTCGCACGGTTACTGGCAAGAATTCTACTCGGTGACTTTTCATAATACTAAGTGTTCTTCTCGGACTGAATATTTATTGAAATTAACGGCATGCATTTCTCGGCTAATGTATTGATACAGTTGACAAGCTTGATAGAGCCATCAATAACCTTACACATTTGAATGGGAAAGAATAGGAAAGAGTTATTTGAAAACACTCCACGGAATTGATTGTACCTATCAATTAAGAAGGAAAGATAAACCTTCAACCTAACACTCACATTTTTTAATTTTTCACCATTACAGTGTCAAAATGATGTACTGATTTGTAAGTAGACCAGGCCTTATAATTTTTTCATCGACTGAAATCTGAAAATGAGTGATTCTGATTTCTAAACTTCCCCCATGGTACTTTTTACATCATTTATTTTCTCCTAGATATCTGGGAGAAAGGTTTAAGAGATGGTTAGAGCACTATTTAGTTTTCTCATAGATAGCTTATTATAATCTTGACTTACTACTCATTTGATATTCAGATCATCAGCTCTCTGGAACCATGAATTGTAGCTTACTATATTGACAGAATGGTCATTTTATCAATTTTCTAGGATTATGAATTCTGGACTCTTTTATTTTTAACATAGTCGTATTGTCAGTTTTCTGGGATCATAAAATGTGGGTACCAATATTTGCAGTATGGTGATATCAATTTTCTAGGATTATGAGATGTGGACTCCTTTTATGACAATTTTGATTGATCATCCACTCAACCATAAGTAAAAGCATGTAAAAGCCAATAGAATCTATTTATAGAAAGCATCTAACATATCAGAGACAAGCTTGATTTCAGGGCTTGAATCAATGGTATATTGATAAAGGATCAAGCTCAGAAAATCTTTTAACATTTCCCTTAATAAAAAGTGACTTAACAAACAAAGAGTTTAGAATATGTTTGATCCTTTTAGTATTCTAGACCCGTTACAAATTTCACAAACATCCAGTATTGATGACAATGAAGAGAAAAAGAGGAAAGAAATCTGCATGGTTAAGGCTTAGCATTCATGAATATATAATACTCAAAATCGATGACAATACAGGGCAGAGAATGTGCCAAGAAAGGCGACTTCTTTCACTGGTTCAACTGTCATTTGAAGTTGATGTCGCCAGAGTCTTATTTTGGACAATCTTTGATGTCATACATTTAAAGTTGATGTCGCCAGAGTCTTTTTTTAGGACAATGTTTGATGTCATACCAGCCTCTAAGTCCCTGACTTTTAGAGAAGCAGGAATCACAGACTTCCTCCACTGATATGATTAATGCAGAAATTCTCACAACACTTGATTTCAGTCATAAATTGTGCCCAAGTAGTGGATATGAATTACTGTTTCTTTATTACCAACCTATGAAAGGTCTACTGGAGATGGTAGGCCTTGACATTGCAGGGAAGGCAGTAACAACAATCTTCCAGTCAAGCCAGTGGTGATAGTTGCTACATTGTTAAAAATTATGTTACGGCAGTAATAAAAATGACCAATGCCACCTTGATAAATCCTTTAACACTCGGCCCAAAACATCTTTGAATATTCATAAGGGTGAATGGGTTGCCATAGAGATAATTATCAAAATGTTCACCATGTAGAAATCCTTGGATTATTCTGGGTGACAACAATCAACTTAATATTGATGTATGGAACTTTTCAAAATGCCAAACAGTGCCTCAACAGAAGAAATCAATGGCAAAGGGTGTTGTAAACAAGATGGATTGTTTGATGTTGTTTATATAAAAGAGGAAATTGAATGCTCTGAATTTGCCTTTATCAAGACTTTATAAGATCAAGAGGTCTTGTCCTCTTACTCATACTTTCAATGGAAATGGGTGCTCAATTCTTATTAGTTCAGCCACTAGTGTGTCCACTATTCTACAATATGGACATAATTATGTTCCTGGAAATGAACTTCTTAGGTCGTGTTTGTTTATGTACGTCATACTGGTAATCATTGCATAAGATGCTCCATGTCATTCTGTGCTAGGCTGTTGTGATCAAAAGTCTTATCAATAAGCAAGCCTCTATGAAATAGTACTCTCCAATCAAGAAATCATTTGTCACTATAAGCTAGCTACGGTAATTTATTTTGATGATACAGTCTCAAACCATCTCAGTTGTTTTATTCTAGGAAAATTGTTATCTGCTGTCAAGCTAGTTGACTTTGTGAACTTTTTCCTAGAAGGATGAAGTTTACATAGCCCAAATAGTGAATGAAGCCAACATGATAAATGATTGCATTGAATCATTGTATGGAATTATGTACAGCGTCAAATGTACAACGGTAGAAGATAAGATAGAAGAAAGACATCTCAAGTAGAATTACAATATAGAATAGTTGTGCTTGGATATTCTTAGTGGCAGTTCTACATGTGAGGCAAATTGTGGACACCCTTACAATATTCTGTAGGTCTCGTACTAAAGTCATTCCCAAGAAGTCTTGAACAGCAATACTGACAACTCCAATACTATAGACATACAACACCAGCTGACAACGTGCAGGAATAACTTATAAAAAGCAAAACAATGCTAAAATTTCCTTTTATCAAATGATCTCTGAATATTTATGTTCTCTGCTCATTTATAGCTATCTTGTGATGGAACTCATGGATGCCAATCTTTGTCAAGTCATACAGATGGATCTTGACCATGACAGAATGTCCTACCTGCTTTATCAAATGCTATGTGGAATCAAACATTTACATTCGGCAGGGATCATTCACAGGGTAAGTTTTCAATAGATAGATTTAGCTTACATGCATTGCTCTTAGTTGAATAAAAAGTGGTTGCATTAGCAATGGCTGAAAGTTAGTATCTGCGCAAGAAAGGCAATGGAGACCAATAGTGTTTTCGTGGTTCTTTTACAAATTTATCATGAAAAAACAGCCTACTAAGATAAGACGAAAAAAGTTAACGTGTGTTTTATATTTTACCAATGGAAATCTGAAGTGTGTTTTATGGATGTAGACTATATCTACAATCAGCATTGTGAAACAAACCCCTTTTTTGTTTTTACAGGACTTGAAGCCCAGTAACATTGTGGTAAAGTCAGATTGTACCTTGAAAATCTTAGATTTTGGTTTAGCAAGGACAGCCGGCACAAGCTTTATGATGACACCATATGTGGTCACAAGATATTACAGAGCACCAGAAGTCATTCTAGGAATGGGATACAAAGAAAATGGTAAGTAATTCTGAGAATTGGATGGAAAGAACCAAATTCAAATCAAATCATCAAACAAATTCAATTTTTATTATGTGAAACTATCGGAAATTAGACAGTAAAGGATTTATTACATCATTGATTCTAACATAATCTAAAAAATCATTGGTGTTTATTCATGAATTTCCATGCTAAATTTTTCTTGTTTTGTCTTGTTTACTATTTTAGTTGATATCTGGTCAGTAGGGTGCATTATGGGTGAAATGATCAGAGGTGGCGTGATGTTTCCAGGCACAGATCGTATCCTTTTCTTAAAGTTATAGGAAAATAATAACTTAAATTGCTAATCTTGTGGTGAACTAAAAAAAATACTAACTGTTGATTAATAATAATATTTAAGAGATAAATAAGCAGCAAAGCAAAAATGTTATAAATCTGTACGATATTGATTTGCCTTGACCTTGTCGCTAGACATTGACCAATGGAATAAAATCATTGAGCAGCTTGGAACGCCGTCACAAGACTTCATGAAGAGGCTTCAACCTACAGTCAAGAATTATGTAGAAAACAGGCCCAAGTATGCGGGCTATCCTTTCGAAAAACTCTTTCCAGATGTTTTATTCCCTCCTGATAGCACAGAACATAGTGGTCTCAAGGCCAGTATGGCTAGAGATCTCCTATCCAAAATGTTGGTGGTAGATCCCAAAAGAAGGATCTCTGTGGACGAGGCGCTAATGCACCCGTATATCAATGTATGGTATGACGAATCTGAAGTCAATGGGGTAAGTTAGCATCACAATAGAAACAAATATGAAACAAGTAGCATACTTTCATGTGTTATCCTTGGTGCAAATCGGGGAATAAGTTTATTGGCAGAGCGTTTTGCTTCTTAAAAAAAATCAAACTACTAATCAATCTAGCATAATTTACTAGTACAGGTATACAACTTGATTAAGATCCTAAAAATACTAAACAATTTCGTGTTAACTAAAGACCAACAATAACAAACTAAATCTTATGGACCTAACTAAAATTATCTCTTACCTTTGGTGCCACATAAGAAATGCCTGGTGAGTTCAGGATTAAAAAAACAAAATTGTTGTTTAGCTACTTCTTTGTCTTATTTTCATACACCCTGTGATTATTTATGAATATGTTTATACAATTATTGCATCCTTTTTCCAGCCTGCTCCAGCACCCTATGATCATTCTGTGGATGAAAAAGACCATACAGTAGAACAATGGAAAGGTAATTAAAACTCTCCATCCTATTTTGACTCCAGATTACTAACAATAGTGGATAAGTGTGTGGAGCTAGCTGTTGAACCCCATACATGTTTTTGAAACAGAAGCAGGCATTTATTTGGGGTGCGAATGGGAATATTTTACCTGGGGGACTGCATAGTATGTTTACTATGAGAATAGCAAACATTGTAAATATCTAGGGGGACCAACCAATATATTTTAATGGAAGAAAAACTGCCTGGTCCTCCCTGGAACCCCAGTACTTCGCACCCTGTTATTTGCGTCTCCTTCTTGTCTTTCACTCATATTTTGCTGCTTTAATTGAAGCTATGTTTTCATTAGTAAAAAACGCTGATGGTATTATGTTGGCTTCTGTTCTGACGTTGTGAGTGTATTTTTGTAAATTGCCTCCATTTTCTTGATCTCAATAATCATTACCAGAAGAAACATGCCATCAGTCAAAGGTTTGTTTCTACTTGGAATGGAGAGGTGGGATAGTTTGGAAGCAATATAAAATTCGTTAAAATCTTGGAAGACCCATAAAGATAAGAATGTATATGTGATGCAAGCATTGATTGACATCACAATAAATTTGATAGCAAATAGATATTTTTTTGTTTATTTACCTTAACTTAAAAATATTACTAGTGTTTGCGTGTATATCAAATAGCTAAAATATCATTGAATGATGGCATAACAGAATCACTTGCACAGTGTCTAAAAAAAACACGGTCACAGAGTGACACTGTAATAGAATGTTAAAATCTTCGGTGGAGGCTGTTTTTGGCTTTGCTTCTTTCTCCTCTATGAATGCCTCTGTGGACTGCACATGAAGCTACAGCATTTTTAAGCTACAGGTAGGTTGTTTTTTAATAACTTTCTTTATCTCCCTTTTTTGTACAAGCTTAAATATATTAATTCTGACTTTCTCTTTCCTAAAGTCATCATAATACTGAATTGTCCAAGAACTAACTCCCAGTGTTTCTCAAAGGTAGTGTTAAAATGGTTTTAGGTCCCAGCATTGATATATATTGATCATAATTTAGGGAGGGGGGCACAGAAAATAAGAATAGATCGTAAATGTCTAATTTATTATACCCATTGAAATGAAAAAATAAGTATAAAGCCTTTATTTTTCTCTAAAAGCATAATGGATACATCGATTTTATCAAATTGCAGTAAGAGTTGAAGAGAATAAAAGGCAAATGCCATTACTTCTTATTTTAAAAAGGCCAAATCTAGGGTTTGGGGAAAATTTTAAATGTTTGGCCTGATGGGAGAATATAAAGAGATTCAAAATCTGCCTCACTAATGATATTTTCAGACATCATACCAATTTATCGATGGCTAAATTGCACGCATCTGTTGGTTACAGTGCATCTTCCCTATATTTCTATTCAGTTTTTGACTAAAATTAGAATGTTTAGACGCACTTGTATTGCATGGCAATGTAGAATGGCTTTCATCCACTGTTTGAATTTGATAGTGTGAAACAAATCTTGAATACTCTGATTGAGAATTGATTCTAAAACATGATAACTTGATAAATGTTTTTAAAATGTTGTCATTTTTCTTCCAGAATTTATCATGTGCAAGATGCGTGAGTGGTTTCCACTTGATGCTAACTGAAGATTCCACAGATGTTGGGTACGTGATGGAAAAGAAACGTGATCATTTGAAATTTAAAAGTTTCCTATTTCTTTGAATGACAGTTACATGACATTTGTTTCACCTGCTATGGCTTCCTTTTTTGTAGGAATTTCAAGACTGAAGTATCTTAATGAGTGCAGAGAACATATATTCAGATCTAAGAAATTGGAAGTGGTCACTACAGAATCAAAATGGAAATGTTTAGTGGGGACACACAGATGGAAGCTAAAATTAATTAATCTTACTTCCAAATAGCAACTTTTAGTAGATCAACAAATACATTTGATAGAAAATTAAACAAGACTTTGTGACATTGAAACTAGAGCAGAAGACTTCCCTTTCATGAAGGTGTACATATCATTGTTAACCATTCCTTATTCCAACCCACAACTGGACAATAGAATAGGAAATTGAAAAAATATCAGCTTGTAAATGATTTAAAAAACGATGTATTGTAATTGTATGAATAAACCATGCTTGAATTCAAATCACATGATAATCTCTTGTTTTTACTACTTTTCTAATGTCTGTAATGTTTGAGACTGCATAATTGAATGATGTTGGGTTTATTTGTATCAATTTGAGTGTTGAAACATATTTGATGAAAAATAATTTGGTGGGGGAGACAATATAACTTTTGTCTGTATGTTGCTACAAAGCTTCATTTAGATCTATGTATTTACTTTCTTTTTCCAGAGTTAATATATAAGGAAGTAGTAGAGTATGAGTCTCAGGATAGGTGTGGACATCAAGCCAATGTACCTATGGGAAATGCTATGCATAATCACAATGCAGGTGTGTACAAATCATTTTCTTTCTTTTTTAAAAAGGACATATATTTCTGATGTAAGTAAGGCGTAAAAAATAAGCCAGGAAAACAACTTTTTTAAAAATGTTGGGTCACACACATAATAAGTATACTGGTATTTTTATCATTTTTTCTATGGGTAACACACACAGTAATTTTCTTTGAAGTTGTGTTGCTTAGGGTTGCTCACATGTTTACTATCAACCTTGTAAATAATTGCAGGAAAATTACTTTGTATGTGGTCCCATTATTGAATTAGGTCACTTTTACTGTTTTTAGCCGTCTGAACTTGGTGTAAAGGCCAATATCATTGCCTCTGTCATGACAATTCTTTTTCTTTTATATAGGAGGTGCCAGCATGAATGATACTGCTCCTGCAGATGGTGTTGCTTCAGAAAATGCCAGTTCACACACAGCCAACAGCCAGAATCGTAGTCGATGATTTTCCATGTACATAGGAAAACAATATAAATACAGTCCTAGTTTTATGTGATATGTTGATTCTCTGTGGCTGTGGACTACAGTATTACCACAAAGTAAAGGAATACAAAGATATGAGCTTGATGTATCTCAAGGTAGCCATAGAAAATGAAAGTGAAGCAAAAAAACAAAACAAAAATGATAATGAAAAATATTGAGGCCATTTTGTTCTCTACAAAAATGAACAGGCCATAGTCATGGAGTTTTTTTCCAAAAAGCGTAGTATCGTAGTTTTATGTGTCACATCAAAGGAGAACACAAAAAAAGTATTGCCATGAATGTTGGACGTATGTTTATAATGATATGGAACACGCAATATGTGACTGCATGGAACGGATTCTCTGTACACTTCGATGTTGGCAAATTCTCTATGTAACAGTGTTTGTGAAAAGGATTATGAACCAGGACTGGTCAAGTTATGAACAATAGCAGGCATGATACCTTTTTAGAATGCTGAAACAAATCTTTGAGTCAAAAGACAAAAGTCAATGATTCTTTATTTTTTTTTAAAGCATTTGCAAACTTGTAGCAATATGTAAATAATACTAAGCTTACAAGTTTTGAAATTAATAAACCAGGTTTTTGCAATACAGTTTGTACAGAGGAAATACAGAGCAAATACGCTCTTCACACTAACATAAACTTACTTTTGTTGGTGGTTTTTTTGTTGTATTTTTTGCCTTCTCAATTGTGAAGGCCCCATCTGTTTGCATCCGTTTTCCCCAGCATAGATTTTTTCTTGTAATTTTGAGGCGAGGTGAAGACTAGGATATGATTTGCAGAAGGACCTGTATCCACCTTTATTGGAATCTCGAGACAAGGTTAAAGTTCGTGAAAATGGAGAGAAATGGAATTTGGATTAAATAACTTGTCAATTATGTCAACATTTCTAAATTTTCAACAAAAGTGATGTCATAAAAAATCTTTGGCCAAGTTGAATGGAATATTTGGAAAAAGAATTGATGATTTGCTCTTTCTCTTACTTCAAAAGGGATGGTTGTAACCAATGGCTGCTTTGGGATCATACATGTACATCTTTGGCAGTGTGAAAGATGACGAGAGATAAAAAAAAACTATCATCTTGGTTTGGATTTTTGTGGTATGCTTGAAAGGACTTTAAAAGTGAGAAAATTGAGTCCAAGTAGTAGAAAGTGTCTGTTTGACCATACAAAAATATACTTCAGAAATAGGCATTGACGCAGACATACATGTCGATTTAGTTGTTACATTTTATTTTTGTTTGATTTTGTTTTCTTGTTAAACAAGATGCTTTGCATTTATGTTTTATTGATTTTGTTTTTAAATGGCTGGCCTTTTAATACATAAACAAAAGCGTCACTTTTGTTGATATTGTTTAAATAGAGATTTTTTGCACTGCAAATTATTGTAGAATGTAATATTTTATGATCATTCAAATTTGAATAAGGTGTACAAATTACAGAGAAAGATTTTTTTTCTAACACTTATGAGTCTGTATAATAGTCTACTATCATTGAAGTAATAGCTTTGAAAATAGTAGTTGCTGATTTTTTTTCTAATAGACTTTTTTGTACTTGTTAGAAAAAAAAAGGAAACTACATGTATTTCTACAGTCATATTGCAACCATAACCTACATCTAACAGGGTAAAAACAGCGCATGCACATGCAGAAATCTGTAATAGAGGATCCCTATCTTTTGACTAATTCAAGTTCTTTTGCAAATATGATAACGTAAACTTGAAACATGGATGTGTTTTCTTCTTGTTTTAATATGGAGATTTGTTAACGTTTACAAGTAGACTTGTACACAAAAAAATATTCAGTGTATAAGATACTTGTTTAAATCAGGCCGAAACTAGATGAAATTTGGCAAATAAACCCCCAGGTTTGCTTTCTAAATTTAGGTCAATAGGTTAACTAACATCTGACATGTAGATAAAAAGCATAATTCTGTTGGGAATAACTGGCCTTTCCATGCTTTGAATTTGTCATAATGTAAACTTTACCACTTAACTT